>LZPO01055266.1:16327-34078 GCA_001675575.1 Neotoma lepida
TGTATGATGAGTTTGAGTTAGTAGTTTAAATCACAATTAAATATAAAATGTTGATTGGCTGTTGAAGGCTTCTGCGATGGCTTTATGNGGTCTTAATGGATGTTTAAAGGACTCTAGTGAATGCAATTTGCTCTTCCCCATCACTGATGTTCTTCACATTCCCAATATGAGCTTAGTTGAAATTCTCATTGTGTGTGTGGGGGAANTGGAGGAGCAGTGGGTTTGGGGGAGAAGGGAGGTGGGAGGGGAACTGGTAGGAGGAGAGGGAGCAGAGGCTGTGGTTGGGATATATTACATGAGAGAAGAATAAATAAATAAAATAAATAAAAGCCCACAGAAGAGCACATGTTTTAGGTGATAAATTTTAACTGGGGTATAACTAGTATCAAGTTTTTTCTTTTTTATACTGATACTGTTTTTTTTCCCTTGAGTATTTGATTCATACCCAAAGAAGATTTTAGTTACACGTGGATTTCAGATGAAATTTCAACTTTTAAATTTCAATCATATTATCATACAAAGCTTTAAAAAATCAGAGTATTAAAAAGCTTGAAATGAAAAAAATAGCAGTCCCTTGATTAGCTCTTCTCCAATTATTCTCCATAGACAATCAGTTTTAAATCATTTGGCTATTTTCTTAAATATATCATTCAGTGTTTATTATTTTTTCATTTAACTTCTAGTTTTATAAAGATAATATATAAAAGTAAATCAATGATATAATAAAATATGTCAATCCCATATCTCAGCTTGTCTGTCTTCCAGTTCTTGGACCAGAAGGAACTATTTTGCCTTTCAATTGTTTTTTCCTTGTATTTACACCCTACTTCTAAATATCATACAGTGAACCATGTATTTTCTTTCTTTTTATAATTTTTTAGATTAATTTATCTCATTTTCTGCTTATTAGTATTTTGTCTGCATATGTGTTTGGTATATGTCTCGTGTAGACAGATGTCAGAAGAAGGTTTCAGATCCTTTGGAACTGAAGTCCATGGATCGTGTTTTCAGTCATCATGTAGGTGCTGAAAATCTANCCCAGGTCCTCTGCAAGAGCAACAACAAGTGCTCTTAACTTCTGAGCCATTGCTCCAGCCCAGGATACTGTTTTTAACTTCTCTGTTACTAGATCTTTACTGACTTGTTTTTGAGATCACCAGGGAATTTATCAGCATGAAATAAGTAGCCATAAGAAATCATGAACTCTTAAAACAGTAACTTTTAAGTCATTGAGAAGCAATAAGATGGAGCAACCAAGAAAAACCCCTTGAAAAGAAAGTGCAGTGCAGTGGATATATGAATAAACCATGCATTGACTGTGTCCTTTGTACGCAGCAGGGTTCAAGGTGTATGCTTTCCTTGTGGAGTTGAAGTGAGTGTCACCATTTTCAAAGACAGCAAANTAAAAACACAGAGTCACAGGTCTGCTTATTGGAGCCAGCACTGAAACCCACCTCTGAACTAATCTGTGCTCTGAGCACAACACTGAGCTATGCTGGTATCTCTCTCAAGCTTGCTTTGCNNGTGNACCCACTGACATGTCTAAGCTGTGAAGTGTCACTCTAAAGTAGCATGTACTTNATGAGAATGTTCCTGTAGAAAGTATCATAATTTCTTAAATCTATTACAGCTCTCAAATTACTTAATTTTGTCATAGCGAAATAATATTCAGAAGGAAAATGAAAATCCTCATTATCCCAAAGACTTGTGTTTCTTCTGTGTTATCACACAAGCCTTAGCTACTTGGTTCTAGACTTAGACTGTGATGTATCTGCATGTTATACAATCTTGATAAAAAATGTTTTAATCCTCCTAATAACCCTTTGAAGAATATTATTTTCCCTTCTTTTCCAAAATTATTTTGGTTTTTGCATATGAGTGCTTGTCTGTGTATATTACTGGACATCTATTATGTCCTGGATGCCAGAAGAGGGCATTNAATCCCATGGAGGTGAAGTTACAGGAGGTTGTGAGCCATCATGTGAGTGCTGGGAACTGAACCAAGGTCCTTTGCAAGAGCAGCTGGTGATCTTAACCTTGAGCCATCTCTACCCCCATTTCCTCCATCCTCTAACCACANGGCTGTTAGATTTTCTAACGAGACTGTAAACTACTTCCAAAGGCTTTCGTTTTTGTCTACCTTTTCTTATTTGGTGATGTTATATTTTGCTTATTACATAGATGGATATAATTTACAAAAGGGATCTTGTTGAGTGTCATACGGCTGTCACATACCACACACTTTCCAACATACACACACACACACACACACACACACACACACACACACACACACACACACACACACACACACGGGACAGCAAGGACAGTAGTAGGAAAAATGTAGCTTCTTTCTTTAGAAGTTCATATACGCTATAAACTCACCGTCTTCTCTACTACAACTGACCTGAACTTAGCTTTTGAAGCTGTGCTTAAACCATTAGGAAAACATTAGTCTCTACCACTTTTTCTGTACTGTGTGTTCTTTCAATTTGGTGTAAATTAATTATTTTTCTGACTGCATGTATTATCCACCGAACTGGGAAACATACTACAGACTCTGGAGAAGCAATGCCTTGTTGGTCTTGACTTTATATTCAGGTTAGGCTTTGGTCTGAATTCCTTGGTTTTTATTAAGTTTTGTTATTTTTATTTGTGTATATGTATGTGCACTTGCTCATGAATGTAGGTGCCCTTGGAGGAAGCCAGAAGAGGGTGTTGGCCCTCTCCCCTCCCTGCTCCCCCACAGTGNGAGTTACAGGTGGTTGTAAGCCATCTGATATGGGTACTGGGTACTGAATCCCACTTCTCTGAAGGATCATCAAGTACTCCTAACTGTGGTGCTCTCTCTCCATCCCCAAGTCTGAACTGATTACTCAGCTCATTGTCTTACCAAATGCCTCCTTTGACCTGCCTTACCAGCTAAAAATGCTAGGNCATTTGATTTATTTTAAATGAATAATTAATACAAAACCATAAAACATGTCTTTTTCACTTCCTTTTTAGATACAGTACTGGGACATAGGAATTTTGTCCCATTAGCATCACAGGATGCTAATCTGGGTGTAGGGTCATCCAGGGAGGATAAGAGTTTTCTCACTAAAATAGTTTCTTTATCCCTGTGTTCAATTAAATGACACAAGATTGGATGCTCTAGTGATTTTCTCAGAGTTAATTATCTGGGAGTTTAACATTGGTTTGAAAAGTCTCCAAGTGATGTTAGGCATTTAATTTATTTCCCACCAGGAAGGAGAAACAGAACACAATATAAAATATTCAATCTAAGCTTTAATTAACATCATTTAAGATCAAATAAGGGAGGTAACAGCAATCCAGGGAGGAAAACTGCAAAAGTTTCTTCTACATTATGGATTCTGAAAATTCCCAATGATACTTTTGTATCAGTGAAACTCAGAACAGAATCATGGTAAACTTTGAAGAGTTAAGAAGGAAGCTGGATGGGGTGATGCATACCTGCCATCCTGGCGGAGGGAGACTGAGGCTGTGGGAGGAGAATTGCTCAGGCAATGCAAGAGAGTTTGTCTTAAAATTTAAAAAGTGATGGGCAGTGGTGGAGGAAATAGATCTCAGTGTAGAACGCATGGATGGCATGCATCAGCCCCTAGATAAATGTATTCCTTGAACTTAAACCCAAAGCATCTTGGTTAATATTTGGTACTTACACAAACTTTTGTTTATACAGGTGTCAAGTATGTAACCAGTCCCTAACTATAAACACATAATTTTAAATTCTGAGAGCAGACAGTCATTTTGTAACTATGAAATGGTATCAGGCAACAGTTACCTCAATTGTTTCTTGAATCATTGTGTAATGCTTGCACAGCTGGGCTCTTTAAGACCAGCATGTGAGTGATAATTGTAAAGCTGTAATTCTGAGCCTGTTGTTTTGAGAACAAACAGGCTCTTGGGGAGCTAAAGACTAGCTTTGTGGCTTTTTTAAATCAAAAAATAATCTAGAGAATCAAATGTACAAGGGCTCCTGGAGGGGAATGCCGAAAGCACAAATTTCAGTTTAAGTGAGAGAAGGCCANCACTAATGTTCTCATTAGCACATCAATTCTCTTACGGTGTACCTGGGCAGTGTCCTTGCTTCTAATTATGTTCTTACATGAATGCCTTATTACATATAATGTGGGAAATATTATAGCTAGATGGCTTGTGTCTTGTGGCTTCTGTTTGCTTTATATTTATAACTTGAATGTTCTACTCAAGTGGTTAATAAGGACGTTCTAATACATTGATTCTACCCAACAAATATAGGAACATCTTCTTAAGCTGGGCAACTTGTGTTTTGTGGTAGTGTTTTTATTTTTATTTCTTCCTTCTTTATTTTTTTTGTCTTTTGTCTTGTTTCATTTGGCTTTGCTTTGCTTTAAAAACTACCTGGGTAAGGAAAACCAGTCATTGTGTAACTATAAAATCATATCAGATGAACCTGATTCTGAAAACTTGAAATTTAATCTTTGGCTTTAATGTTATACCACCTCCAAATAATCAACAAACACACTCAAACTTAAGAGATGTGGGTACAACCTTAGCTCACCTACTGTCTTAGTTGAGTTTCTATTGCTATGAAGAGAGCATGACCATGCAACTTTTATAGAGGAAAATATTTAATTGGGGTGGCTTACAGTTTTAGAGGTTTAGTCCATTATCATCATGATGGGGAGCATGGCGGCACACAGGCAGAAGAAGCTATGCTGGAGAAGGAGCTAAGAGTTCTACATCTTGACTTGCAGGCAACAGGAAGTGAACTATGTTACTGGGTGGAGCTTGAGCATAGGGAGACCTCAAAGCCCACCCCCATAGTGATACACTTCCTCCAACAAGGCCATACCTACTCCAACAAAGCCACACCTCTTAATAGTGCCACTCCCTATGGGTTTATGGGGGCCAGTTACATTCAAGCTACCACAGCTACCATGAACAAATGATCTGCTTTGGAAGCTNGGTCCACTTTAAGAATGGCGATTGACTGTTTTAGTTACTATTCCTGCTACTCCGATAAAATATTTTAAGTTGAAAACAACTTAAAGAAAAGATTTTGGCTCACAAGTCCAGGTGACAGCCCATCATAGTGGGGAAGTCACAGCAGCAGAAGCAGTGGGAGCTGGTCACATTGCATCCACCCTCAAGAAGCAGAGAGAAATGAATGCCTTTCTTCTGTTTATATAGTCTGTAATCTCAACTCAGGGAAGAGTGATACCCATTGTGGGAGATTCTTCCCACTTCAATTAGCTCAATCAAGATAATTCCTAACAGCCATGCCCAGAGGCGACCTCAGTGCCTCGCAGGTGTACCCCAAGGCTCACTCAGCTCCTAGACGATTTCAGATCTCATGAAGTTGGCAATTGAGATTAACCATCATAATGACGCTTATCAGATGGAGGATTTTGGAAAGCTTCTAATATACTATGACTTTCACTTAAACTGTAAAGTATNTACTGCTGTCTTCTGTTGACTTTATGACTTATTAAAAATATCACTTTATGTTCCAATTTCCATGGTTTTTACTCCCATGACCCTTTTTATTTGTATCTAATTAGTAGACATTCTCGTTTTCCAAGATACAGACTACCAGTGGATATTGCTCTCTGATTTTGCCTCTTTTATGCTTTCCCTCAAGGAGACTACCCTCACCAGTATCACAATTTTCTATAAACAGGGATAATATAGTGTTGAAATGAACTGCTCCACAAATATACTTTCTCATCTATTCTGCTTATAAAAATAATTATGGCTGGGTGATGGTGGCGCACGCCTTTAATCCCAGCACTTGGGAGGCAGAGGCAAGCGGATCTCTGTGAGTTTGAGGCCAGCCTGGGCTATCAAGTGAGTTCCAGGAAAGACACCGCCAAAGCTACACAGAGAAACCCTGTCTTGAAAAACCAAAAAAAAAATAAATAATAATAATAATTATGATGTGGTATATGATATGAATCTGTTATTTTGGATTAAAACAATATTCCAGCACTCCTATATTAGATACCAGAATCCCTAAAGATGTAATAAGCAAATACATTTATAAGCATATTTTTATCTGCTAGTACTGTGCTAAATAGCAAACCAACCCGATAATGGCATAATTTTTAAGTTAGAGCCATGATCTGGAATGAACAGGACCACAGAGACTAGGTATGTCTGGAGGGCGGGGCAGAAGCCTTCTATCCTAAGAAGTATTAACTTGCAGCAAGAGAGGAAGCTACTCTTATATTATTACCCAAAGTGGCTACAGAGAAAAATGGTAAGCTCTTGGAACAGGATATGGAAAGAATTTTAAGCGCGCGCGCGCACACACACACACACACACACACACACACACACACACACATATATGTTTCCTTATAATTAGAGGGTATTGTTATGTGAGACCCTAAAAGAGAAATTTGGCAGAAAACATAAAATATTTTATATCAGTAATTTCAGAGACCACCTGAAACACAGAAAAGATGATATGGTTTGACAGATGCTCAGAAAAATCTTTTCACCCCAAAGTATATTTCACATCTAACACCTAGAATTTCATTCTTTGATGGATACAATCCATTAAGGAGGCAGTGCCTCACCCAAAATGTGGTTCTCATTCAAACACTGCAGATATAGATAGCACTGAATCACAAAGTGTTATTATGGGATTTTTCTTGCTGAATCCATTTAAGACACCAAATGCTTTGACAGAACAGGGTCAGTGGTCTATCGTATGTGGTCAGCCCATCTGTAACTCATCCTGGGGTTTGGGTTGTGAGAGAGTTGCATGTTTTTTAAGACTTGTCTCGGGGCCAACCCTGACCATCCTGCTTATTTATGCATGCAGAGGCAGTTTACATTGGGAAGCAGAGGCCTCATAATAATGAGATCACAAAACACCTACCAATGATATATATANAAAAATCCAAAACCCCCTTCAAGGCTAAACTTTAAAACCAAGAGGGACAGAACTGTTAAGAACACAGNCTNCAATTGATCTAAGATCAAGGAGTGAAAAGATCTTAGAATTAGCCAAAGAGCTTGAAAAACGTATGAATGGTTCTCTGAAAACGACATTTGGGAAACTGTGTGTCTGAAATACCAACTCTGGGGGTGCCAAGAGGGAGGCATTTGCAACGACTAACAGATTAAGGGATCTTCCTGTGAAAAACGATGATGTAATTCNTAGTCAAAAAGAGGAGGGAGAGAAGACAAAACCATCGTTTCTCATTAATTCTCAGGTACAATCA
Source organism: Neotoma lepida (assembly GCA_001675575.1). NCBI lineage: Eukaryota > Metazoa > Chordata > Mammalia > Rodentia > Cricetidae > Neotoma > Neotoma lepida. The sequence goes on from LZPO01055266.1 coordinate 23,566, forward strand.
CACCCTGGAACATCACCAGCTTCATCAATAGGAAGCAGGTAAAATGGCACAATGGTACCTTGCTGGAGTCACATGATCCTCATAGCTCAGAGAGTCAGTCCCCTCAAATACCTACATGTACTCCAAATACTTTCATTGCGTCTATGTAGTACGAAAATCCTAAAAGTACAGCAGTCAGTATGGTCAGCAAGAGGTAGCTGATAAAGAAAAACAATTTAAAAATAAGAAAAATCATAGAAAAATTAAATTCACTTTGTGTGCATGTGTGGGCTATGATGTGCTGGTATCAGGGGACNAATTTAGGAGTCGGTTCTCTCTCTCTCTTCTTCATGTGGGTCCCAGGTATTGAACTCAGGTCCACGGGCTCTGCAGCAGGCACCTTTACCCACTGAGCCATTTTGTCAGCCTATGTAGTTTTTTCCCTTACACACAGAGTTCTGCTCTTTGGATGAATTATGCATAGTTCTAAGAAGCAACTACTAGGAAATACTAACACAGCACTTAACTCCGTCATGCATTACTGTAAGAGCCTTAACATATATTACTCAATTTAAATATGTTCAATACATTTTTAATAATGTGTAGTGCAATAGTATNCTGTGATGTTAAATATAGATAACTCTCTCTATTGAAGATTTCAATGATCTTATACTTTTTTGGCACTGAAATGAAAAAGAGAAATAGTGAAGAGAAAAGACAATAACCATTATTACAAACCACAATTTTCCACATAAAATAGGATGAACATTGTATGGGTGTTTAAAATTTTTAATTCTTACCATAAATGTAAGGATATATTACTCAACCTAATTATGTATTAAACTATAAAATTATTATATTTGCAGGATCAAAAGTAGTGATTATTTTCTTTAAAAATTTAAAAGAATTTATTATTAGATCATGATGTGTGAGCATGGACACATGCACCATAGTGCGTGTGAAGGCCAGAGGATGACATTGTGGAGATGGTTCTCTCTCTCTCCACCATTATATGGGTTCTGGGGGTTGAACTCAGGTCCTAAAGCAAGCACAGCAAGCTCCTTTACCAGCTAAGTCATCAAGCAGGCTGTTTCTTGTCTTTGCTTGTTTTCTGAAGTCATGACCCACTCAGAAGCTCAACTGGCTCTGCAGCTGTGGAGCAAATACTGATTTTGAGGGAAGAGAAAAGCTCGTGACTAGTGACCATGAGATTCTCCAGCTTACTTCAGTCAGAATCAGGGTCCCAGAGAGACTATTAATTACAAAGCTGTTTACAGAGACCATCTAGAATCCAAGATACTGATAGGCTCTGGGGACACCAGAGACATCTGCTGTGAGAACGGAGAAACCAAAAGTGCTTAGAAAAAAGAGGACAGTTCACACTTCTACCATGTTTTTTTTTTAAAGTACTCATTTAAAAACAAAAAAAGATTTGTTTTTAATTTTGTGTATATGTGTGTGATTGTGAGTTGGTGTATGTGAGTGCAAGTGCCTGCAAAGACCAGAAGAGTGTTGTATACTGTGAAGATTTGTCACTCGGATTGGTTTAATAAAAAGCTGAATGACCAATAGCTACGCGGGATTTTGGGGACAGAGAGAATTCTGGGAAGAAGAAAGGTAGAGAAGCCAGACAGATNCAGAGTGAGTTGGACACACAAAATGTGATAGAGGTAAAAGCCATGTGGTAGAATGAAGACTAATAAAAATAAGGGTTGATTTAAGTTGTAGGAGCTAGTTAGTAACAAGCCTAAGCTATTGACCAAGCTTTCATAATTAATAAGTCTTCATGTGGTTATCTGGGAGCTGGCAAGTGGGCAGAAAAATCTGTCTACAGAAGAGGGCATCAGTTCTCCTGGAGGTGGAGCTACAGGTGGTTTTGAANCACCAGATGGATGTGGGTGCTGGAACCCAGTATTTGTTTCTCCACAAGAGCAGTCATGCTCTTAGGTGCTGAGCCATCTCTCTAGTCCTTCCCACTGGGGTTTTACAAAAGGCTAACTATGGACCTTTGTGGGGAAACTGAGGGGAATACCTTTAACCAGAGTCAGAAAGAGGACCAAATTAAGAATATGAAGTCTGAAGTGACTTAAAACTTTTCAGGGGAAAAGTATGATTTCCCAAACATAAGCAAATGATGCTAAAAAATGAGTATGCAAAATAACATGATGAGGAAGTGAAAAATAGCAAGGCTAATTAGAAAAGGCAGGAGCCACGTGGGGAAATCACTACTCACTCTGCAAGGGTATTTCCCAGTCTTTGAGGTGAAAATACTTACCGAGCTAGGGGATGGCACAGTGGAGGAAGGGCTGAATGAGAACAAAGAAAAGACATGTACAAAAATGCAGTAACAGCCTATTATTTTGTATGCTAACTTAAAAATCAATGAAAAAGTAAACATATTTAATAAGAACTATCATACAGTTAACATGTCATTTGCATACACAGATTACCCAGTGAGAACAGGGGAAAGCTAGAAAGCTATACCACCATTGTTAGAGAAAATTAAGGCCATATAGTTTTAGGAAGACCACATTGCAGATGATTTAAAGTGGCCACACCATCCCTGCCTTTGTTTCCAATGGATGATTCTTGCTTCAGCTGTCAACTTCATCCTCAGAAGCCCAAAGCATCACTCCGGTTTAAAGTCNGTTGGGATTGCAATGTTTCCAAGCCTAGCAGAATTGCCACCTGGGGTCTCTTTTAAAGTACCACTTGAAATAACTTTCTTGGATGTCTCAACACTGTTTGGAGAGACAGAAGTCAGAGGTGGTGATGAGGTTCTTCACATTGCATGGAGAAATATGAGAGGTTTTCCTCTTTGGTATTAAAGGCTGAGAGACTACTGAAGCCAGTGCAGGTGGTTGCCTAGGTACCCCCCACCCATAAATACTTACTCATAAAAATAAAAGGAAAGAAAATGCCTCACCCTGCAAGAGAAAAAGCTACCAAGACCTCAGTTCACTTCCTAGTCTCCCTGCCTCATCTTGGTGAAGCTGTTCTTCATAACCACTTCTCTCTGCTCACGGAGAGACTGGTGCAGGTAGAAAAGCAGTGTGCCAGATGTGAAAAGTCTGTAAAACACCAACCAAATCACAGGGCACACTCTGAGGATTTANNCGCACCTTGGCTGCTGGCAGGGCCTGGGGTAATGAGAGTTCCACTGTGCAGAGAAGAAGTGGCTGATCAGAGCAGGAAAGGATTGTGACTCCAGGGAAGGAGGGCTTCAGCTCCAATAAATGAGAGGATGCTGATGAGATGGAATTTACATTTAAGTCGCAAAGCTGCTGGGACTAGATTGTAATAAAATAAGTGTCATACAATAAAGCAATTTGGTAACGCCAACTTTTCCCTTCTGCTCTGTGTGTGTATCCGTCAGAGCATCTTAATACAAAGGCTAACATTTGAACTAAGACTGAGTAGAAGACACTACTCGGGTTATTTTTTTATACAGGAGATATCAAAGCCAATTATTGTTTCAGATTATTATGGACCTGATACGGGTTGGAGGCTACACATCTTGTCTCATTTAATACACTGGATTCAGACAAATTCACTTTACAAATTAATTTATTGTTTTTGTCTGTGTGTAGGGGGGACATGCCTGCCACAGTGCCTGTGTAGAGGTCAGAGGACAACTTTGTGGAGTCAATTCTCTCCTTCCACCCTCTCTATGTGCTCCAGGGCTCAGACTCAGGTTACCACACTTACATATCTCTTTTCCCACCAAGCATGCTGCCAGTCCCTCTTTTCTTCCTTTCATGTAGGCATAATTTACTATAAACTTACATTTTCTTGCTGTATCTCAGACATTTTGTTGTGTTCTTGCATTTTCATTTATTTCAAGATCAAAAAAGTCACTGTAGTTTTATCTGCATCATCTTATATTCTAGGTATAAAGTCCTTGTGACGTATATGGTTTATAAAGCCACATCACCATTTTCTGTAGTGTCTTTCCCCATTTTAACTAGAGTGCGTGGATGCAGGTTTTGGGTGTTAAAGTTTACTTCATGGTTTTTCTGCTGTTGCCCATGCTTTTGCTGTCACACTGAAGAAACCACTGTTTAGTTCGAAGGGACAAAAGTTTGTGTTCACATTTCCTGCGAGGATTTTATAGACTTAGCTCTTAAAGATCATGGTCACCTTTTGCTTGCTTTCTGTGTATGATATAGAAAGGGCTCAAGTTCNTTCCTTTGCTTACAGATACTCATTTGTCCTGGCACCACTGGGTGCAAACGTTTGTGTGTGTGTGTGTGTGTGTGTGTGTGTGTGTGTGTGTGTAGCTCTGACTGTACTGGAACTTGCTCTGTAGACCAGGCTGGCCTCGAACTCACAGAGATCCATCTGCCTTTGCCTCCTGAGTGTTGGAATTAAAGGTGTGCGCCACCACTGCCTGGCTTGTAGTAAGTTCTTATTATTTGTATTGCTCAGGTAAGCATGCTGTCAGCAACATCTCCNGGCCTTGTAATAGATTTGAATTGGGTATTCCCCAACATTTTCTTATTTGCAAACTTGTTTTGACTATTCTTGATCCCTTACATTTCCATATGAAATTTAGGACCATCCTGACCAATTCTGCAAAANAGAACAAAACAAACAATCCTGCTGAATTTTGATAGGGATGGCATTCAACCTGTAGTTCTGTTTGGGTTACATTGCTATTATAAACATGTTATCTTCCAAAATATAATACACTCTTCTTCCACACTTCTGTCTCAATGGATTTCTTTAATGATGTTTTATGGTTTTCAGTGGTCAAGGTTCATTTCAGGGTACTTTTGTTAACTCTATTACTCTTATTATANTTGAAATGATTTCCCTAATTTCAGTTTGGGATTTATATTTCAGTTTGTGTTATATATATATAATGATTTTCAATATTATCTCACAACCTATAGTCTTACTAATCTTATTATCTTTATTGTGTATGTGAGTTTTCTTGAGAATTTTCAATAAACAAAAATCATGTCATCAACAAATAGAGGATGTTTTACCATCTCTTTTCCAGTCTGGTTATTTTTTGTTTCTTTATTTCAAATTATTTGAATAGTACTAGTACAGTGTTAAGTGGCAATGGTAAAAAGGACATTGTTCTTGTCTTAGGAGGAAAGCATTCAGTCTTTAATAATTAGGCATGATCTCAGCTGTGGGTTTTTTTTTAATAGATTTCCTTGATCAGGTTGAATTTTTTTTTTAACTGAAATCAACCAACTCTGGGTACACATTCATTACATGTCCAACAGTGAATAAAAATGAGAATGAAAGTTTAACACTCAATAGGGTAGCAGGAATTGCAGAGCCTTCAGGAACATAAGACAGATGGACAACTGATAAGGAGCTGTCCATCATTTTCCTTGAGGGCTATGCTCTTAAAAGAGGTGGAATTGAAGAGCGCTTTTTCTCTCCTGGAAAGGACTTTGCTTTTCTACTTAACACAAGACAGCTATGTCCTCTGAACTTANCTCAATTTTTAAATTAGATTTATTTATTCTATATGTTTGCATGTTTCATGTGCATTTATATATGTGTACCATGTGTGTGCCTGGTGCTTGAAGAAGTCAGAGGAAGGTGTTGGATCCTTTGGAACTGGAGTTATAGATGGCTGTGAGCCACTGTGTAGGTGCTGGGGACCAAACCCAGGTCTTCCTCAAGAGCAGCACGTTCTCTTAACTGCTGTGCCAACTCTCCAGCTGATGACTTACTTTTCTAAAGCTGTGTTTCACACCTTTGTGCATTGTAAGTTTGACTGATGTTCACGATGTAGTAGGAACTGTAGTTGTTCCAAATCGTTGATGTGGTAGCAATTCATATTGGCCTTAGATGCCATTATTATAAATTTATAAAAGGTATTTAGTAATCTTTTTTAACATCAAAGGTAGCCATATGCTTCACTGAACTATGGAGACTTCTGTGATACATTTAGGCATAAAGTCCTCCTAATGGCAGTAAAGGAACTAAGGCGTTCTTGCTAGCTCTGGCATGCTGTGTGGAATGAAATTTTGAATGGTTTATTTCTGCATTAGAGGCAAACATCTACCTTCTGGGGTTGTTCACATTCCAGCATCTTGCATCTGTTGTATTTATGACAGAAACAAGAGAGGAGGAGGGAGGAAGCCTAGTGTTTAGTCATCTGCTGATTCCATTTGGTGCTAAATTCATACTTCTCTCTAGAGTGTGAGAATGCTAATTTATTTTATGTATCATGAGTGGATTGAAGCCATTCCTAGACACATGAGTATTTAAACTGGCAAAACTAAACAGTGAATGCTCTGCATGCGGATAAGCTAGGCTTCATGTGCAGTTCTTTAACTTTGAAGACAGGATTTCCCTAAATTGTCCAGGCTAGCTTCAAACTCAAAATTCTCCAATTTCCCCACCCTCCCAAATAATGAAGATTACAGGTGCACACCATTGTATACTTTTCTGTCTATAGTTCTTGAACAGGAAAGTCTTTGTCAGTTAGGGACCTGGACTTTAATGTCAATCATTTTCTGAAGGATGTACATACACAGCTATCTGTTGATTCCAGCTTTTGAGTTGCCTTGTGAGTTCAGAAGCTGCCATGAGACTTTTGGTGAGTTTCAAAGATGACCGAAGTTAAAGCTACAATGAAGTCTTGAGATACAGCAGTGTACTTCCTCAAATCTTGAGTGAAATAAACAAATGGAACAGCAAGTTTGTCCCATCAACTTTTATACCATTTATCAATCTTTGATCTTTAAGTGTTCTCTGGCATTTTTATCATCCTAAGAGAGGACCTTGTTTTGTATATCATTCAGAGCCTCCAAATATTTAACTGCCTATACTCAGTCATTTGCTGAGTAGATAAATATTACTTCTAATCCATTTAGTAAACATAAATACTTTGCCATGTACTTTGATGAAACTTCCATTCTATTGAAAAATATACCCAAAGTAATCACTATCACATACATTAATATGAATATTAAGAAGAAAATAAAACAAGAAAAGGAGATATGGCAAACTGAGAGTGTAGCTGTTGGTTAAGTTTTTGACTAGGTAATTAGGGAAGGTCTTCCTGACAAGTCTTAGAAAAACTTAGAAACGTGGCAGGGGCCGGTGAGCTTGCTTAGTGGGGAAAGTGCTGACTACTGAGTCTGACAAGCTGAATGAGGTCCCTGGGACCCTTAAGGTGGAAGGAGAGAACCAATTTCTGCAAGTGTCTTCTCCTTATAGGCACCTGGCATGTGCACCCATCCACACACAAACTGAATGAATGAATGAATGAATGAATATAATATGTAGTGAGAGTGAGATCTAGTGCAGCATGCCAACCAACATTGGAAAGGCCTNAGTTAGGGACATGACTAGATTCTTGGAAAAATAGCGAGGAGGTCTATGTAATACCGTCTCAGTGAGCATGAAAAATGTATTAGCTGCTTTTCTGTTGCTGTGACAAGACATCACGACCAAGGCAACACATAGCAGGGTAGGTTTATTTGGGGCTTATGGTTCCAGAGGGATAGAGTCCATCACCGTTATGGCAGGGAAGCATGGCCAAGGGCAGGTGTTTTGACTGGAGCTGCTGAGAGCTTGCATCTCAAATTGGAGGGAGGCAGGGTATACAGAGAGCAAACTTGAGTTTGTAAACTCTCAAAGCCCAACTCCAATGATACAATTCCCCCAACAAGGCTATACTTCCTAAACAGCACCGTGAATTGGGGACCAAGTATTCAAATGCCTGAAAATCTGGGGGCCATGCATCTCTTCCAAACCACCACGTAGAATATTGAAGAGAGAGGGTGGGAAATGACATAGATTGGTTTGAAGTAAGAAGTGATAGATTCAATTCTGAATAAAGGACAATACTGAATAGGAATTTTTTCCCTGACAGATTGAACATGACATATAATACAGAGACATTTAAAGATGAAAACATTTTTTTTGGCTTGAATAACTGGAATGAATGCCATTCACTGTGGAAACTGTGGGTGGGTGGAGCTCAGGTTTTCACATCACACTTTTGAGAGGGCTAGCAAACCCACAGACTCTTCTCTCAGTTCTCTTAGGCATCTCCTACCTCCACATCTAGAAATACCCACTCCTCTGTGAGGCCTAAGCTTCCTATACTTTGTATTTCCTAGACTAACTCTTATCTAGTTCACCAGTTTTAACCTACTCTCTTTATGTCAGCATAACACTAACAATTTCTAGGGGAAATGAGACTTGTAGGCTAGTCACTCATTTTCACTGTGTATTCTCTCATAGTAGTCCAATCTTGCCCCGTAGACACTTGTTGAAACCAAATCATGGCAAGATTGTTGACCTCAGTTGTTAACACAGGGCCACCAGCTTGGCTTTTGAACAACATAACTATTGTAGAGCACTGTTATCTGTTCAAGACCTTGCTTCCTGTTGGAGAATACACTAGAAAGCAGGCATTTTCTAACACCTCCTCAGATTCACAACAGTAAGGTCCGAATGATGCCATGGTATGCCTGTGCCGAAAGATGTCATTATTGGTTTTTAAAAAGAGGCCTTGGCCAGAATACTTTTAAAGGTAGTTTATAAACAGACCTCATTAGCTTCATTTGGAACACAATTAAAATGCTTAGCAGATCTTACCTTTTTAAAAAAATTGTTGTTATCATAACTATGACTTTCCAAGATTAGACATTTCATTTTGTGGATAACTAAATTATCATCTTCTACTCTCATGATGTTTTTATTTCCTCACTGGTGGTAATGGGTATTATTAAATCATTAGGACTTGGACATACTCTTTTGCAAAGCCCAGTCATTGGGGGCATTCAAGTATTCAGGCCCCAATGAAACAATTTGGTGAGAGACATGGTCGTGTTAACATGTAAGTACAGCAGAAAGCAATGGCTTGTTGTTATGTGTTAAGTTGTACTGTGGTAGAATGTGATGTGAGAATCCAAGAGACTTCAGAGGGTAAATAGAAAGTTCCAGAAGGTACAAGGGAAGATGAGTGGCCCTGCTCATGCAATTGTCCCAGGAACCTTGTGTGACTGTGTAGCTGGAGAAGAGGGCTCCTGGCTATTGGAAGAGGGAGAAGGCAGGCCAGGGCAAACTGTGAGCTTTATCATGTGTGAGCTCTACTTATAATAGTTTATAATATTCACTGGAAAGTTGTAAAAGTGGTGAAGGAAAATCATCATTGAATTTTAAAAAGTTGACAGGGTGCTAGGGAAGTTCCCAGGAATCCACAAGGATGACCCAACCTTAGACTACTAGCAATAGTTGAGAGGGTGCCTGAACTGGCCTACTCCAGTAATCAGATTAGTGAATACCCTAACTGTCATCATAGAGCCCTCATCCANTGACTGATGGAAGTAGATGCAGAGATACATGGCTGGGTGCCAGGCCGAGCACCAGAAGTCCAATTGATGAGAGAGAGGAGGGATTCTATGAGCAAGGAACATCCAGATCATGATAGGAAAATATACAGAGATGGCCAGCCAAACTAGTGGAAACCCATGAACTGTAGACCAATCGCTGTGGAGCCCCCATGGGACTGGACTAGGCCCTCTGGATAGGCAAGACAGCTATTTAGCTTGAACTGTTTGGGGGGCCCCCAGGCAGTGGGATTGGAATCTGTCCCTGGTGCATGAGTAGGCTTTTTGGAGCCCAGTGCCTATGGTGGGACACCCTAAGGGCTTGGACCTGCCTACAATGAATGTACCAGGCTCTGCTGACTCCCCATGGGAGACTTTGACTTGGAGGAGGTGGGAATAGGGAGGTGGGTTCGGGGGAAGGCTGGGGGGCAGGAGGAGGGAGGAGAGGGGGAATCTGTGGTTGGTATGTAAAATGAATAGAAAATTTCTTAATAAAAAGGTTGACTCTAGTAGAGTTACAGAGAAAAGAGATCACTATGATAAAAAAAAACAACAAAAAAACTTGTGTTCTTATCAACGTTTTCCTTCATATGTCCCTTTCTCCTATGTTCACATGCACATATTTTTATAGGAATAAAATGGTCATTTCTCCCCCAAACTTGTGCCCTACTAAAGACAAGGAAACAGCCACACAGAAGAGAAAATGTAATGAGTAGAAGTATGGAGGCTGTTTCTCAGGGCTTCGCATGGTTCAGTTGGCAATCAGGACCATTCAGGCTGAAAAGGCTCAACAAGACAAAGGGAAGTGTGTATATAAAAAAGACAATGATTTCTATTTTAGGCATGTTTATTTTGATCCCCAAATTCAGCTGTGCATTTGAAGCCTGAAAAGGTGAGAAAGACCTGCCAATTTAAATCCCATGCCCACTGTTGCCTAAGAAGACAGTAAGAAACATTTAGGGAGGCAATATGGCCTGAAGTTTGTTCATAGCACTAGATCAAGTAAGGAAATGTGGGAAAGGTATTGTGCATTGAATCATTTAACCTCATTAATACTCTGGAAAGTTGGAATTATTGTCCTCATTTTGTAGCTGGTTAGGTTAATTATTCTACTTGAAATCGCCTGTGGCTGGAGGGTTTTTGCATTGGAATTCCGACCTTGTAGTTATGGTTGGGTCTTGCTATTTCCACTGTAATGAGTCTGATTTCCTGCCTTG
>LZPO01055266.1:49071-60240 GCA_001675575.1 Neotoma lepida
TGTCTGCTTTGATGTGCACCTCTTTGTAAAGGTCAGCTCTGAAATGGCAAGCTTACCCACTCTGGGCATCTGCAGACAAATGATAAGTTGGTCTTAATGTGCAAGTCCTAGGCCTGTCATACGGGGTGGTTGTTTTACTATGCTGTAGCAGTGGGCATAGAAAAATCACCTGTCCAGTGTACTTGATTATCTAGTAGCTAGAAAGTGGGCTTTTAGAGAGATACCCACAGTTGAATTATATATATATATATATACATATATATATATATATATATCATTTGTTATAGACAATGAAAAGGTGGTCTGCCCTCTTCATGTCTGTTTTCTTTGCAGATGGTTGCATCCAAAAGAAAGCTGTTGTATTCCACTCTCTACTTTGCTCCCCTGTTAAAATAAAAATGGGAGTTTACATGTGTTCTGCTCTTGAATACATATAAAATTTATGCAATATCTTTTATTAAAATGGTTAGCAATCTGTAGATATTACTTGGGAAATGTCTTCAGATACAAAATCTCATCTTTTGGGTTGAGAGTTTCTTTTTTTTTCTCTAAATAACTCATCTTTAAAATAAAAATAAAATAATTCTAGATGACTAANGTGTTTTAATATTTACTTATGTTTTATATTTTATATTTTATATATTATGTATATATTTATTTAGATTGCAGTGGGCATACATGTATATATGTATGCACAGAGGCCAGAAGAGAGAGCATCAGTCTTTACCTTTTCCTTTGAGGTAGGAACTCTTCCTGAACCCTGGGGCTCTTATTTTCTTGGCTAGACTTGGAAGCAGCAAGTCTAATTGATCTCCTTGTCTCTTCTCCCCTCGGAGCTGGGGTTACTAGTGTGTGTTAGATGCTTGGCTTGTTAAGTAGATGCTGAGATTTGAACTCTGGTCCCCATGCTTGCACAGCAAGCACTTCTAACTGCTGAGCTATTTCTCTAGCCCCTTTAGCCAAACATTTTACATGAATTATTCACTTGATTATTACAGTATCACCATTGAAAATTTTGTATTTGCTTTACAGAAAATAAATTGAGACCAAAGCTGTATATATTGCTCTCAGNAAGCTAGTGGATAGGAGCAGATATGGGTCTAGTCTTTCTGATTCCAGAAGAATTTGTAGGTGTGCTTCTTATATTGAGTTTTTCTAGCTAGAACTTAATGTGCTCAATCAAAATTCAGCATAATATATGCTAAGGTTCTTAGTTTATATGAATCATCAGAAAAGTTATAAATGTAACCAAGTCTTTCTGGTGGATTAAACACTGTCCATGGCTCATTAAGTAGAAATAGTCTCTATTTGGGAAGTGCTTCTTGTAATGGNGTGGAACTTTCCAGAGGAGCGGGCAGGTGGAATTTATACAGCACATTTTCCAAAGTGTTAAACAGATTTGTGTCCAGAGATGTTCCCACAAAAGACCTCATTTATCCCCAAAGTTTTCCAAATTGATCCTCCACTGAGACATCTTTGGTTTCTGTTTGAGGTGAGCACTATAGGCAGGGAACAGCAGAGGCTGGAGAGGAGAAGGCCTGGAGAAGGGTCTTTTCAAGAGCAGAAGACCTCTATTTACTTCTGAACAAACAGGCAAAAGACCTAAAATACTTTCCTGAGAACCCAATTCTGTCTCAACAACTGAAATTTACCTGTAGTCAAAGATAGGGCTTCAGAACAAACTGCCTGGAAAAAAAAGTATATCCAAGTTACAAATAATTGCCAAAGCTATCTGAACTAGATAAAACAGAATTTACTGAACATTTAACCTTTTAACAATAATTTTGTGAGTTAAATGGTTACACTTTCTATTATTTACAGGGAGCTATATTGGTAGAGGATCTGAAATAACCTTTGCTCTATTTTGCTCCTGCAAATATACTACTATGAAATAAATGGATGCAGTAAATACTCTGTTGGGAGCCAGACTCATTAAATGTTTATAGTGTGAAAATGTATCAGAACACTTACTCAACAGCTACCATGCTAAAACTTCTGTTAAATCTTTTATTCTGGGTCNTGGCTGGTGGCGAGTATGAAACTTGAGATTTATTGGTGAAGAAAATAGAAGCTGAATTAGAACACTGGACAACCTAAGTTGATGGGTTTACTGGAAAGGCTAGTGTGAATTAATTATTGAGTGTTACTTCTGCATTTGTGACTGAATGAGAGTTGAGAAGTGTCANGCTGTAGATGAATAGAATTTTGAAAATGTCATTAAGCAGGAAACTCTGCCAGGGAAAATTGCATTGAAAACTTGAAGTCCATTAANACATATTTCCCTTGTGTAGAAGGAAAAAAGCAAGCATTATAATCAAAATAGGAGTTATTTGCATCTGTCTTTTAAGGTGATGATAATGAAGGATATATGTGTAGTTATTTTATTTTCAGAGAAGCTATATTCTTTCCTTTATATAGTCATTTATATATCATTTTGTATTCCTTTTATTGATAATTTCATACATCCATATAATGTGTAGTGACCAAATCTATTTCCATTCTTTACTCTCTAATTCATGCTCTGTTCCCTGGACCACCTTTTCTTCCTGTCTCTTATACACATCTAGATGTGTATAAGAGACAGTGTGTAGTGACCAAATCTATTTCCATTCTTTACTCTCTAATTCATGCTCTGTTCCCTGGACCACCTTTTCTTCCCCACTTCATATGCTCTGTTTTTAAAACCACTGAGTTCCATAGTTCTTCCTCTGTGTACCTGGGTATACATAGAGGTGTANCAGAGCATGGGTAACTTCTAGAAAACCACATCCCTGGAGAAAATGACACTCCATCCTCCCATGACCATCAATTGCCAATAGCTCCAAACTAGGAGTGGGACTTCATGAGCTCCTCTCCCATCCATGCTGGGATTTTGGCTGGCTTGATCTTGCGTAAGCAGTCACAGCTGCTGTGAGATGATGTGTGCAATGTCCCAGTCAGGTCCAGCAGATAGTGTTTTGTTGTGAACATCCACTACTACTGGTTCTTATAATCTCTATGCCTCCTCTTCCACAATGTCCCTGAGCCTTGGGGACAGAGGGAATGAGATATAGGTGTCCCATTTAGAACTGAGAACAGTTTCTTATTCTGTCCATGTTGACCAGTTGTGGCTCTCTGTATTAATTACGGTTTATTGCNGAGAGAAGCTTCTTTGATGAGTATTGAAAGATGCACTAATCTATGGGTATACTAANATGAACACAGGGGGCAGTTTATATGTCCATTGTGTAGAATAGTAGTATTGGATTCTGCCCTGGGGTGTGTGACCTAGCTAGTCATAGATTTTTTGGCGGGGAGGTCAGTTAATGACATCATGTGGAATGGTCCTTAAACCCAATCAATAACGGAATAGTAATTGGTTACGCCTATAATATTTGTGCCACCATTGCATCAGTGAGCCTATCTTGCCAGGTCCATCACTGTTGTAGTTTGCAGAGTTCATGCTTGGTATGACCATATTACTCTTCTCCCTTGCATGAACCTTGCATGANAGCCAGCCAGCAGGGATAAAGCTTCCAGGTTGGTTCCAGTTTGATTTCTCTATGTTCTGTGATTCAAGTATTCAATATCCTCAACGATAAGGTCTTACCATCAAGTTCTGAATAATAACAAAGAGCAATAGAAATAATCTGTAACTTTTTGAGGGGTGTTCTATGGGACCCCACTGATCATCAACTGGTAAAGAAGTATCCCATAGCTGACACTAGGCTTTTTTTTGATAGCCTATGTTGACTGGGAGAGGCATTGACCCTCTATTACAGGATAGCTCCAATTAAACTCCCTTACATATGTACTGTATATATTTTAGGAAGCTTCCATAGAGGTGGGTTTTTGTATGGCCTTTTCAATTGTCTTTAGTGTTAGTTATCCCACTTTATATTCCTTCTCCCCTTCTCTTCCATCCCCTACCTCACTAAAGCTTTCATGTTCCATTATATGACTTTGTTTAGTTATGGCTCCAGGTGCCTAGAACAATTACACNTAGCTGGTGCTAAGTGACTATCAAAGAACTAATAATAAGTAAGTGCAAACATGCCACCTCTCCAAGTCTTATCACAGTAGATGCCATTTTTTTCTTACTCTAATTTTTCTCTTTTCTCCAACTGGAATTGAATATACTTAATAAGGGATTTAGCTTTGAATTGGTCCATGAATTTATAATGAGGAAACCAAGAAAGTAAATTGAAGCTGTGCTTTGGTTAGAATCTTTCTGTAATAAGGTAGCACAAAGAAAAAAAATGTGTATCTATGTTCCTTTCTCCAAGGAGCTACCCATCTTTAGTCTAGGTTCTCTGAGACTTCCAAGACGTGCTGCCTTTTATTATAGATAGTAATTTTGGGTGAACACAGTTCTTACTGTCTTATGTTTTCACTTAAATGAAAAGCCAGACCTCTGTCAATTAGATAAGCACTTAGGAACTTAGGAAGAAAGTGGCTGTCACTCATTTATCTAGAATTACTTCATGTAATTACTATTTTAAAAATGTTTCTGTTTCCAGAAATACAGTGAATTAAAAGTAATTAAAGTGATGGATAAAATATTTTAAAATACATAGTCCATCTGTTAAGGGATTTTTTTAAAGGACATATATAAAGAAATGTCAAATTTACACTAACCCAGCAACAGGATTATGCTGGAATATGTAGCAATTTATTTGTAGTTAAAGCCTGGAGTTTGAACTTTGAAAGACCAGCTGAGGGTGAAAGACATAAACTTCATTCTGCTAGTTGGAAGACAACATCGGAGACTGTACTGGATGGTTTTGTGTGTCAACTTGACACTAGCTAGAGTCATCAGAGAGGAAGGAACCTCAGTTTGGGAAATACCTCCATGAGATCCAGCTGTAAGGCATTTTCTTATTTAGTGATCAATGGGGGAGGGCCCAGCTCATGGTGGGTGGTGCTATCCATAGGCTGATGGTCCTGGGTTCTAAAAGAAAGGAGGCTGAGCAAGCCATGGGAAGCAAGCCAGTAAGCAGCACCCTCCATGGCTTCCACATCAGCTCCTGCCTCTAGGATCTTGTCCTGTTTGAGTTCCTGTCCTGACTTACTTCAGTGATGAACAGCAATGCTGAAGTGCAAGCCTGTCCTCCCCAACCTGCCTTTTGGTCATGGTGTTTCGTCACAGCAGTAGAAACCCTAACTAAGACAGAGACCTTTACAAGAAGCTGGCAGTCCTTAAGGTTTGATCATCTTGCTGGATGAATGAGAACACTAGCCCCTATGGCAGAGAATAGTCAGAAAACTTGACTAGCTTAGCTTGGCTCTGGGTAGCGCAGAGGATCACACCCACACACCCAACCCCCAAACCTCCGAAGAACAGAATGCACCTGGAAATTTTCTGACCAGGATCCTATCCTTATGTGGACTTTGGGTCAGAATTTATATTATCTGCGTAGCCTCTTAAACCTCAGCAGAAAATCTAATTTAAAGTTGTTCTATCTCAGTAATACCTCAAGGGACCTGGCAGAAGCAAACTCAGACTCCTACTGAACTTTATGCCCAGTCTTCAAAAAATGCTAATACATCACCAAAGAAGATAAGTTCTCATAANACACAAATAAAGTAAGCCATTGTGAGTGACTCTGACAAAGGGAACGGACTGCAGAGAAAGCCCTTCCCATTCCAGACACAGAGATCAGAAGATGCTGAATATAAATTAGTTGTGTTAAATATACTTGATTCTCCCTTTTATTTATTATGACTATAAATGTGTTGAGGGAACAAAAGAATTCAAAAATTGAGCAGACAGTGTTACCTAGGATGACAAATACAATTATGATTATTAGTTGATTAGGCCAAATATGATCAAGTAGAGAGGATTAGTATCTCTGAAAGGTATTTCAAAGTGCTGCTTAGAATTTTCCACAGAAACAGAAATAAAAAAATTTTGGAAAAAAAAGTTAATACATAAGATGGTGCAGCAGGTTAAAAATATTCTAATATGAAGTCCAGAAGAAAGAAAGTAACAAAGAATTTTCTAGAACAGTGGTTCTCAACCTTCCTGATACTGCAACTCTCTAATACAGTTTCATGTAGTGATGACCCCCAACCATAAAATTATTTTCATTGCTACTTTGGAACTGTAATTTTGCTGCTGTTATGAATCATAATGTAAATATCTGACATGTGACCCCCCCAATGGGTCATGACCCACAAGTTGAGAATCACTGTTCTAGAACTTATGGAAGATACCAGTATCCATATCCAATACACATTATAAGCATCAAGTACAACATTAATAAAGAAATGTACATTTCCACAGATTATAGTGAAGCTGAAAGAATTTTCTTTTTAAACCTGGATATGGTGGCATATGCCTGAAATAACACTTGGGGATCNGAGGCAGGAGAAAGCCACATTTGAGCCAAGTCTGGCCTAACATAGTAAATCCCTGTCACAAACAACAAAATAAAAGATATATTCACTAACACGGCTAAATAAAGCTGGCACTGCTATGTCAACATTTGTAAAACTAAATTGCTAATTTAATTAATCAAGGAGTTTATATCAACTTCATTTTGTCATTACAACCCAATACTTCATGGAAACAACTCGAGAAGATACCTATTTTGGTTTAGGTTTCAGATATTTCGGACTGCCATGGCAGAAGGAGTGTGGTGGAACAGAGCAGTTTTCATCAGGGCAGCCAGGAGGCAGAGAAGAAAGGTCAGGGCAGGAGATAACCCACAAAGACATGTTCCCAGTGACCTACTTCCATGCCCCTCCACCCCCCACCAATGCTTCCATCTCATAATGAATCTATCCAATAGATCAGAGACCCAGGACATGATCATCTCTTGAGGATCCATCACAGACACGCTCAGAGGTGCACTCCACTAATCAGCCAGGTGTTTCTCAGTTCGATCCAGTTAGTCAAGATTAACCCTCACCAGGTTGTAACATGCTTTTATCAATGATGCATGGGGAATTATCAAAAATGAACAGTTGCTAAGCTGATGACTTTCAAAGAACTAGAATTTCACAGGCATTTTAGGAAGGTATTGCAGTGATAAGTGAAATTGTCTCATTATTTGGATCCTCTTTAAAAAACCACATCTATATATCTTCTGGCTCATGAGCAATTATACTTGAAAACAAAAACAAAACAAAACAGAAAAACCTAAGTGGGGAAATAGTGAAAATATAACACAAACTTGGGGGATATACTTAAAAGGAAATATATCATCCATGATGCTTATGGCAGGGAAGAAGAGAGGCTCAAAGTATAATCTGTGCTGATAAAAATGAAATTTAGATGAAATGGAAAAATTCCCAGGAAAACAGGAGTTACCCATAGATGCTTGACGTTAAATTATTAAATAGAATTGGTTTTTATTCAAAGCAAAATGTACTGCAGGCACCTTTGCAGTACACCGCCCTTCTGGGGTATGTTACTATATTTCTACTGCAGTGGGATGAGAAGGGCTAAGAAAATATACCTCTCCAGTTCACTGTGTGAGGTCAGAAAAACCAGGTACCAACTAATCCTGTGTTGGTTATGTAATGAGGGACATTTGCATACCAACCCAATACTGGAAATAAAATACAAAATCCTAAGCAGATTTGAGTGTTTCACCCATTCTTTAAAAGACATATTGTGACAGTCATTTCACAAAGGTGATTCCACTTTTCATCATTAGAATGTCTACCGACACGATTCAGCACACTAACCAATTACCAGAGAGAAGTACATTACCTCATAGATCAAGAAAACATCTGAAAACCTCAGTATGATTAAAACATCTAGAAAGCACAGGCAGAAATGAATTTTCTTAAATTGATAAAAGATGTCAATAAAATTCTATGGTAAAGTTCAATCTTAAATTTAAGTTGTTGTAAGTATTCCCCTTAAGATTAGAAATGAGATTGTAAGGAACAAAAATGAATAAAGTTTGTGATGTATTTAGCACGAATAATAACAGAACATAAAACTTTACCAAAAAAGGTCAAGAAGTATGGGTCCACACAGTGCTTTTGCCCTTATGTTAACAAATAGAGCAGACGCATACTTTTAATGGAGCAGGTAAGTTCCATTAAACTTAGTGGTAAACTTATGGTAAGCTGTAAGAGAAGGAACCGAAGGGTTCATGCACAATCAGAAGTGGAGGGAATGGAGGTTTAAAGCTACTGGGCACGTTCCTTTTCTGAAGCCAGCTTGATACTGTATGCTGTATTATTATTGTGTTTTATTCATATCTCTTTACAAATAACGTCCTTAATGATATTTAATAAAATGTGATGAAGCAGGCTAAGTCTGNGCATAGATGAAGCAACATTGTTAGTGTCCATGTGAGGTACTGCGCTGGGTACTTGGACTTGACATTTGTAGTGCTTGGTGTTTACCTGTCCGTTTTGTTAGCATCAGATTGTTCTGTACAATCTAGAGGAAAGAAACCACACACTTCACAGAGAAGCCAGCTACTCACTTGCCAAGTTGTATAACGTTCATGAGGTCAAATAGGAATTAGGAGTTAATAACCT
Source organism: Neotoma lepida (assembly GCA_001675575.1). Lineage (NCBI taxonomy): Eukaryota > Metazoa > Chordata > Mammalia > Rodentia > Cricetidae > Neotoma > Neotoma lepida. The sequence goes on from LZPO01055266.1 coordinate 57,556, forward strand.
GGACTGATTTCTCATGACCTCCCACACCAATTGCTCTTTCCAAATAATAGCCTGTGTGACAAATGATGGAACATTGTATCTTGAGTTTGATACATTTATTTATTTATGCAGGATCTTTCCCTCATAGCTGATGATTATATGAACGGGGGATTAGTATTTTATTCATATTTATATTGCTCACGATCTAGCACAGTACTGAGTACCTAATAATTGCTTATAGTACATTTGTTGAAAAGATAATGAATGGCTGGTATTCAATAACTTGGTGAGATCTTAATACATGTAATAAATATTTACCTAATCAGGATGAACAAGATCTCCTTTATCTTGATGATTAAAAGTGGAAGGGATTAAGTGCCCTGTAAATAAAACACATGCATACTCATAGCTAGCAGACCTTGTTTGCTCCTGGCCTCTTGGGAATATTAGGCACATGTTGTTTGTAGTACTGTGGAATATGAACCTGCCATCAGGNTTAGATAAACCTCTTAATTGGCTAGTGGTAAAATGATAATTATATTTTCCTGCCCAAACTTGAGAAAATTAAAGCAGTAGATTTTAAAAAGAAATTCTTAAAAAAAGAGAGGACAGAAAAAAAAAAGAAATACTCTCCAAACAAATTCTCATAAAGTGTTTGTATCATGAGTTTTGTGGCATCCTGTTCATCATCAACACTGATTAGATATCTGCTCTGTTTCCATTTTGTTCTGTGCTTTATTGAGGTGATAAACAGTATCTAACCCTAGGAATTGAATATATGCTCCATAGTTAAGAATAATCAGTACACTGCCTATAATAACAGGCTAATGGACCCAAGGAGTGGGTGTTTCTGTGTTGAGAAGTCCTTTTACATGCATACAATTGACACCACATGAAGGTGCACTGTGCATACAGCAGTGAACAGCTCTGGGAGGTTAGCATGTATTCTGTGCATGTGATTTCCAGTTGTACAGTCTCTGCCGTACCAAGAGGAGCCATGCAAATTAGTCATGCAGATAAGGCAGACCTGATCAGAGAACTGCGGCACGTTTGGTAAACAGAGTTTATTTGGAATCACCTAGTGATCAGCAACCCCATCCACATTTGCTTTTGTTCAAAGGAAAACAANGCTCTGTATCTTTATGATAGAAGTGGGTTTGTAATCTGGATCCAGACACCCGAAGGAGTTAGGCTCCTATCTTCCCACAGTACTGGAAGACTGGGACACTACCTTTTTTGATAGTTACATATCAAAGAGATGTCTCTAGGGCCCTTGAGAAAGACATTCCAGGGTTGAAAAGCAGGCAAGATACTTAGGTAGACTTAAAAAAGATTTGCATATATTTCCAAGAACAGGGAAAGAATTACAATGGCAAATTTTCTAAAATCAAGGCTAGAAAGAGAATGGTGGTGCCTTTGGGACTGGCTTTTTCCTTTTGTTGCCCTAGAGAAATTCATTCTCTCTCTCTCTCTCTCTCTCTCTCTCTCTCTCTCTCTCTCTTTTACCCTTGCCCTTCCCCCCTATAAGGAAACAATTAAACTGTTCTTTACATATTATCCCAGAGGTGATCTTTCCTAGGCAAGTGTGGGTATAATGGATGTAGGATGGTGGAGTCTATATTGATTACACATTCTAGGGCTGTCCTATAGCAAGGAACAATCAGGAAAGGCTTTATGGAAGGGAACCAAGCAAGGTCCTAAATGATGGAAGGATTTGGATCAAATATTTAATGACTTTTCATAATTATGTGAAAGGGGTTATATAAACTAATGTGTTTAAAACATAAGTACTTATAATTGGGTAGGTAAAACTATGGACNAAGTAAGATTATTCAATTCCAAGTGAATCCTTAGCTAGTAGAAACTCTTCACACAAGAGCGTGCTATTAAGGATGGATAGTGGAACAGGATGATGATCAGAATTTCTGGATACTGTCACATCAGCTTCATGAGTCAGTCCTCAGCCTGTCCTGGTTCAGAAGCTTACTCACTGAGCCTTCCTCTTTGCAGTGACTAAGACATTTCAGATGTGTCTGTAGATAAGTACTTTGAGGTCAGAGATTAGCTTTATAATTTTCTCCTAACAAAAGCCTGTTTCCTTCATAAGGAAATCAAATTTCTAAGTTCATATTTTCCTCTGTCAGAGAGAAGACTAAATTTCTCTTTTCCAGCAGTAATGAAATTACATTTGCAGATTACTCCCATTAACACTATATGACAGTTAGCCACAGCAGGAAGGCGGCTGCTAACTAGGTTTGGAAACCATATTTTGGAACCATACCAAATGACAGACTAACGAATTTGAGCTTTATTAATAAAGACTATTTGATTAGGGCCAGAACAAAATCAAAGTGATGTTGTGGAAAGATTAAACAGTTATGCTGTGCAGACTATTTTGCAAAGATGGAGGGAGGCAAAAAGAATCAAGGAAGTTTGGTAATATTCCAAATAAAAGATAATAGGGACCACGCCAAACACAGCTGAAAATGGAAGGGTAGCTATAAATAAGGACTGGTAACTGTTGCACACTCCAAAGGGAANNAGGGAAGAAGTGGGCCATATAAGCTTAGGTATCAGGAGGAAATGTCCATAAAAAAGTCGTGACATCACACCACTGGTGGAACAATGAGGTGAGGCGATGTTAGATAATATAAAATAAAGAAAATGCTGTTTAGCTTCTGGCCATTCAAGTGTGTGTGTGTGTGT
>LZPO01055266.1:130361-143989 GCA_001675575.1 Neotoma lepida
CACACACACACACACAGGAAAGTCAGTCCCATCAAACATATTAAGCAGGAGTAACTGCTAAAAGCTTTAGTAATACTTAATTTTTCTGACTTGAAATATTGTGTTAATTTTGAAATTGTGACTAGTGACTACAGTTTGCTATTTAAAACGTATTACCAGAAATTGGAATGTTATATAATTCCTCTTCNTTAGCCCACTGCTTTTCAACCCTTGGCGTATATCAGCATCTCTTGATGTAGAAAGACAGACCTATTGAAATCACCCTGGCACTCTCTGATATAGTTCATCTTGTCTGGGGCTCTGGAAATCCTATCTCTACGTTCTCAAGTGATGCTGGTATGGAATTCACACTCTGAAAACTCATGCTTTAGAGATGTGAGGTGGCCCACATTTCTCAATTTTAAAGATGTGGTTCAAAGGAAGGAGACACACACCTGCGATTGTATTTACATGTGTTTACATGTGTTATGACAGCAGCGCTGATGCTNCCTTCCGGGTCCTCCCTTCTATCCCTCACAGCTGTTTGCAGTTGGTAAGGGAACATATTTATAACACACATTCTGCTTTCTTCCTTGTTTTCAAATATCTTTTTGAAGTATATATGGCACTTTTCTTCTTTGGAGGTTAAATCTTCCCGGAGAACGAGTTTTGTCTTTTATAGTTTTGTAGAGTCGTTACTCGGAGGCAGATTTTCACTGTGAATTTAGTCATGAATTTTCACAGGGAATTTAGTCATCGAGTTGNGCTAGAGAAAAGCCACTCAGGTGTCTGACAGCATTTGATTGTTAATATCATTTCAGATAAGTTTTTATGATGTAAAAAATAAAACTAAATAATGGCATTAATAAACCAGAGTTGGTATTGTAATTGTGTGGTGAATGGACTAGGTGTCCAAGAGTGTAAAAACTACTGATTTGGCCTGAGCTAAAGCAGAGGAGTCACTTGGATAATTTTGTTCTAAGATTATAATAACTTGTTAAAGTTTANACTTAAGAGGCATGGAGCTCTCCTTACTATGGTTCTTGGGTAAAAGGGGAGAGCTTATGTCTCGTTATTATTCAAGCCTCTTTGCTTGGTTCATCAGAATGCATGGTGCTCATCATCTGATTTGCAAGACGACTTCTTCATTACCCACAGGCTGTGCATCCTGGATACTCTAAGAGCTGGGCCTTCCCAAATTGTACTTAGTGGTTGGGATTTTAGGCTGCAATTAGACTGGAATACGCTAGTGTCAATCACTGCTGATATTGCTGTATCCCCATTTTCTCTCTCCTTCAGAATAACAACACACAACCACTGCTGTATCTCAGCAGAGAAGGGCTTACTAGTTATTAATGTGGCCTTTAAAAGAAGCTGCACAGTTCTGATACATTAGATTGGAATATTGCTGACTATATATCCAGGCTGTGGCCTCATCACATTGCTAGTCCTGTAATTCACACAGCCTTTCTTGTTATTGAAAAATCTTTCCCTTTCAGCTAAGAAAGAATTGCAATCTAAAGTATGAAGGGCTCTCTTCTGCCCTCTATTTTGGCTCACAAAGACATACCTGGGAAATTACATTTTCTTTTAAAACTATGAAAGCACAGAGTTATGGATCATCAAAATTCACAATACTGCTCTTTCGTTTTGATGTGCAGCAGTCATTACTTATGAGCAGCATATGTTTATCCTTGCTAAAGACCAATATATTAAAATGCAAATGGACTTGGGAAAATAATAGACACACCCCCTACTGTGCACACTGTAATCAGTTTTGTGAATTAATTGCTGATGAGGATTTTATTCTTTGGACTGTTCTCAACATGCATTTGGTGCACTTTACCCCGTTTTCACTAACCTCATCCTTCCTAGGTNCTTCTTCCACAAATTATTTTAAATTTTACAATAATCTTAAACCAGTTCTTGTATAAGACTGAGTGAAAATAAAGTTAAGGCATTAAAAAGTGAAAAGTTTCTTTTTACGAATAGGGTGTACTTCTACAAGGCCAATGGATTGCACATGAGACGTTGCTTTCTGCATTTTGATTTTCATATGCTGACTGTGCCCAAGTATCCTTTTCTGAGATACTGTCTCACACTCTTGTGTGTTCTCTTGATAGTCTAGAACACACCATCATACTCTAACCTACCTTCTTCATTTCTACATAGGAATTCAACATAAGCTGGCCAGATCTCTGGCCAGTTTTTTTCTTTCCAGTCCTTGCCCACATGATGTAAAACACACACACACACACACACACACACACACACACACACACACACNCACACAGAATTTGATCCTGACACTTGAAAATTAGAGATTGCCTGTAAAGTTTGATTTTGTTTCTCTTAAAATCCGGGAAGATACAGATCTATATCCTGGTTTGGCAGAATTCTCAGTGGTACTCAGTGAGACAAGAGCTGTCCTGTTGACATCAGCTCATGTTACTCCTTTCTACTTTGAAGACATTGAAGCTGTGGTCAGTTGACATTAGCACTTGCCTTTGTATACAACACTTCTCATACTCGGCACCTACCTGGTCTTGTGTCCACTAGAGGTTGTAACTGTTTATATCTTAGATTGTACAGTGGCCTGCCCCACTGGGCACAGACAGCTGTTAACTACTCTGTAATGTATTCTCTCTTCTAAAAGACCTTTTACTAATGATCTTTCTTACAGAAAGATCTTACAGAAAGTATCTTAGGAGAATGCATGTAATGATGATGAACCTCAAGCAGGGAAATCTGCTGAGGAGATGCATTGGGATCCCCATCATCCCTTACATTCTGACTTCCTTGGGTGCCCCCATCAAGTTGTCCCTATTGTTGACAGTTCATTCTGTGTCTATCAGTGAACGAACGTCCAGAGAGCTCATTCTTCCTGCACACTCTACAAAGCTGGAAAATATCAGTATCTATACTGAGACACAATTGACGAGAGGACCAACATTTCAGTTACTGTGGTGTGGATACTGGTTTTGAATGGAGCTCTGTGGAAAAAGGGTAATTCCAATGAACTTCAAATAACTCAAGAAATCGAAGAGAGAGGAGGATTTAAGGTATTATTTGATGAAAGGCTCATGGGATTTCTGCGAACATTCCTAATGATTATCATTGATAGATTAAAATTGTAACAATAGCAACTTGGAGAGATTCTGAAATATTTAAAATCCCAGTTCCTATTTGGATCCTAGATTCAGTGATGACTAGCAATACGTATGCCTCATTTATATCTGAAAATAGAATATTGTTACAAAGCTCCCCCAGAATCGGTTCTCCCTCTGTATANTTGAGTAACAGCCGTGNTCAGGAAAGACTTACGATATGCATTTAAAACAAGGACAGCTATTCTCAAGTACAGTAAAGAAATTACATCAGCCTGTGTATTCCTGTCATATTCATCAAGAAAATGGGCAATGAAAAAGACTGGGTGAACAAGAAGAATCTTTCTGGTTGGTCTTCTCTTCCGTAATTCTTGTTGAAATCTTAGGTCTTATATTTTCTGGGTAGGGTGTGGTTTTCTTGGTTACTCCATTCGGAGAATCAGAAATTTCTGACCTGGGGGTTCAGTTCTGAAGACCTATGGTGGAAGGCTCACAGTCATCCTTAACTCCAGCTCCAGGGTTCCCAATCCTTCTTCTGGTCTTTGGTGTCAGTCTACTGCACTCACACATCCATACTGCAACACAGACACATGCACGTAATTAAAAATAAAACAAATCTTTAAAAAGAAATTTATTTTCATTTGAGAGGAATTTTATTCACCACATAACTTCTTCCCACGTGCAGAATCCTTTAGGATCTGGAAACCATGATAAAGAAGAAAATTCACACTGTGTCCGCACACTAAAGGTGTAGCTTGACCTTGCAGAATCTGTGATAGAATCGACATACATATGCCTTGCCTCATGAAAGTGGGATTATAGGTCTAATGCTGTATAGTGTGGTTAGGATGGTTGCTTTCTAGTGTTGTGATATAGGATGATAAAAATATTTGATCATCCTAACTTGAGTCATTCACTTGATTCAGGATGGAAATATAATTCACAATAGACAATGCAAGTTAAAAATTTTCAGTCTGTGGTCCTACCAGAGCCAGGGTCTGTATTGATGTCTGTGGCCCATGTTGCCACCAGAGGCCACATAGATGCCTGGGGNGCCTGAGCCATAACCTGTGGCCAGAAGGGCATCNGAAGGCCATGTTACCACCAGGGACATCCTGATCTGAGTTGCCTGAGTTGTCACCTGGGGCCACGGTGTCATCCAGGCCAGAGCTGCTGCAGAGGGTCATGTCTAGGTCTGTGGTCCTACAACAACCAGGTTCTGAGCTGATGTCCAGGACTCCTGGTGTCATTAAGGGCCATGCAGATGACCAAGGTGTGGTCAGCCACTTTGGACCATGTCAGTGTCCAAGAACTGTGCTGCTCCTGGGGTCAAGCTGATCGGGGTGGCCAGTGCTGCCACTTGGAACCATGGAGACATTCGGGCATGGGCCTCTGCCTAGGGCCATGTCTGGGTCTGTGGCCCTACAGAAGGCTGGGGTCTTGGGAGGTCTGTGGCTCCAGTTGCCACCTAGGGCTCTGCAGTTGCCTGGGGTCTGGTCAGCCATCTGGGACCATGCTGCTGCTGGGGCCATGCTGATCTTCATGGCCTGTGCTTCCACCAGGGCTGTGGTGGCCTCCAGACCTGACCTGAACTGCTGTCAAGGGCCATGTCTGGGTCCTGCTGCTGCTGGGGTCTGGTGATGTCCATGACCCATGTTAGCATGGGAGTCATTTGAACCATGATGTACTCAGCCGGCCCCACCCTTCACTGGCCCTGGGATGGCTGGCCCTGCCCCTCAGGAGAAAGCTCACCCCTGCAAACAGGAAAGATAACCCCACCCCTCACCATAGGCGTGCACCTCACCTGGGAAGCACACTAGAGCTGACTCTGGTTGGGGATACAGGTGAGCTACTCTGAGGGCAGGAGAGCAGGAGAACTGACCCCTGCCGCTGCANCTGACCCATGGTGGCAGGGTGAGGGAAAGATGCCCTCCCCCCTCTGCCCCTCGCTACCTGTGGCAGGCTAGAGAGCTGGCCTCCAGGGTCATGAGAGTGAGAGAACTAGCCCTGTCCCACACCAGCTGCAGCACACAGGAGACCAGACCTTGCACCAGGCCTGGACAGCACAATAGAACTGGCCCTGTTGTGTGTAGGGGACATGGGTAAGCCAGCCCTGAGGGTGTGAGAGCAGGGGAGATGACCCCGCCACCCCATCATATTCCTCCTACAGCAATCAAAAGGGGTGGAGACTGGGCAAAACAGTAGAGTTGACCCTGGCAATATGCCTGAGGAAGACTTGCATCTGAGGGCCCGAGAGCAGGCGAACTGGCGGTGCTCCTTGCTGTAGGCTGCATCGGTGAGCTGGCCGAGGCAGTACTGGTGAGCTTGCCCCTGTAGCTAACAAGCTGAGGAACCTACCTAGCACCAAGGTCCAGAAGCAGGACTATGAGTTGGCCCACCCCAATATCCACCTCATCTATGAACTGTTGAAGCATGTGAAGGGGACAAACCTACAGATCGAAAACAGCAGGATCTCCATGACACAGGATAACAACAGGATATCCAAGATGAGCCCCAATGAGCGTCCATTATTGGTGGTGTAGCAGAAACCAGAGGCCTCAAGTCAGACTCCTGGCAATGAACACTTGCAAGGAAAGATGAATGAACCAGAGGGTAAACTGTGTCACCCAACAGGCCACACTACAGGCTTCCACAACGATTCTTCCTTTTTTTTTCTGTTTTTGTTTTCTTTGTTTGTTTGTTTGTTGTTTGTTTGTTTTAATTTGGGGAGAGGTTGCACGGGGCAGAGGGCAGAGGCGAAGAGATGGGAGACAAGTGGTATCTGATGTGAAATCCACAAAGAATCAATAAAAGGAAAAAAATTTTAAGAATTTCATAGTCATTGCCTGATGTGTAAATGCTAGAAGTAGGGAAAACCCGTTACATTTCTTTTGCCATTGTGGGCTCAATATTGAGCAAGAAGCAGCCCTTTTCCATGTAAATCAAACCCAAATTCTGGCCCCCCTCAAGTGCCTTTTCATAGTTTTAGGTCTGATTTAGACTTACTTTGGTGTTAGCAGGACAAATCCCTTATCAGACACAGAAATGTTTATTTTTATCAACAATGCAAACATTTCTCTTAGAAAATGTTGTGATTTCTACCAGGAGATCCATCGCTTTCTGCCTATCTGAGAAAAAAAGGGTCGAGGGGTAATGCTTTCATATATGATTACCAAGGATCATTCTGATATGTTCTTTAAAAATAAATATGATGCATTACATACCATTAAGTGCANATCTACTCCCCTAGAGATAGAATTAGATTTGACGATGCCTAAAAATACCAGCATGATTGATAGGTTATTTGCACGTGACACGTGACCCTGTCTCTTATACACATCTAGATGTGTATAAGAGACAGGAATTGATATATGAATTAGTCTCCAAATTATGAATTTAGGTTTTTGGATAGACAGTCTCAGACAATCTAGTGAATCTCATTAATCAATTTGAGGCTTGAACAAAGGTTTCTTGTTTACTTTCTTGATCCCAAATTGTCTTTTACTGTGTTTCTCCCCCTACCTGCCCCTGTGTGTGTGTGTGTGTGTGTGTGTGTGTGTGTGTGTGTGTGTGTGTGTGTGAGAAGTCAGCATCAGATATCTTCCTCAATCTCTTCTCTAACCTGTTTTTAGAGATAAAGTTGTTCGTTGAACCTCGAGGTCATTGATTGGTTAGTGGCCTGGAGGTCATTCATTTTGTTAGTGGCCTGGAGGTCACTGATTGGTTAGTGGCCCGGAGGTCATTGATTGATTGGTTAGACCAACTGGCCAGCAGCTCCAGGGATTCCCCTGCCTCTCCCTCTCCCGTGCTGGGATTACAGGCATGCTCTGCTGTGCCTAGCTTTCAAGTGAGGGCTGGGGATGAATACAGGCTCTCATTCTCAGGCAGCAAAGCTCCTAACCAACTGAGCTACCTCAAGTGTTTGGCTTTATTAATGAACTTCTCTGTTGGCTTTTTTAAATCACTGACAGTAGTGTGTCAGATGTAGGGAAAATTTCTAGATAAAACAGTGTTTAAAATCAAGGGACTCNTACACATAAGATTCAGAACATCTAGGAATTCTTAAGAGAGTATGGGAGTACTGATGGTGACAGTTGAAAATTTTCTCAAGTTTGCACATAGATCTTATAGACAAACACTCAGATTACCTTGTTACAAGTACTGGAACAGGTGGGGACAAAGCACCTAGGATTAAACCTGCACAGCAATAGGTATCTGATGTGACAAGGACGTCAAAAGTATATGTTGGAGACAAGATGGGGTCTTCAGTAAAGGAACAGAAACTTGATCTCTGCTGTAACCCTGTATAAAAACCAGTTAAAAATGTATCAAAGATGTTTGGGGAGGGGGGTCATAATGCTGATAGAGGAAAACACAGGAGAAAGACTCGAAGACACAGGCACAGCTAGGGACTTGGGCACAGCCAGGGACTTTGCTAAAATGACTCCTGTCACTCTAGAGACAACAGCCAGCACTGACAGATTATATTGTGTGTTATTAAAAGGCTCCTGCAAAGCTCTTGGTAACAGTATGCTGCTACAGACTACATAGAGAGAGAAAATCCTTGCTATCTATTCATCCAAAGGGTACTAGCCAGAACCCATACTGAACTCAAACATAGAACGCTAAAATAATGGCATAATAAATAAATGGAGAAATGAACTGGGCACCTTTCAAGTGAAGAAATCCACCTGGCCGGTAAAGATTATGTGGAATGTCTGCAGCTGTGAAGAAAATGGATATCGAAACTACATTGAGATTTCAACTCATTGCAGGCAAAGGTGACTGTCCTCAAGAAAACAATAAAACAAAAAAAAGGCTGGCAAGAACATTGGGGGAAGAGGAACCTTTTTCAACATTGGCAGGGGACACAAATTAGTCTAAATGCCATCAGTTCAGTGTGATGGTTCATTAAAAAAAAACCAAAAACCAAAAAACAAAGCAACAACAACAACAACAACAAAAAAAACTATGGTGTGATCCAGGCATACAGCTCCTAGGAATTAATGACAGCATACAACAGTGACATCTGCACATTCATGTTCACTGTGTCCTGACTGTTGCTGTGCCATAGAATCTGCCTAGGTAGGTATCAATGGATGATCAGTGAAGAAAAGCTGTCTTGCACATACAATGGGGTATTATCCATCCATTAAAAATAAAGTAAAAAGGAATACAATTTTATCATTTGTAGGAAAATGGAAGCAGAGATCATTGTGTTAAGTGACATAAGAAAGAAAGACTCAGAAAGACAAATATGGCATTTGGAGTCTGATAAAGAAGACACATGAGTAGAAGGGTGGTTGTGAGAGAATAGGGGTGTGGGAAGGCNTGGGGATACAAGGGTAACAGGAACAATACTATAAATACTCCATGTTCATGCTTGCAAACTCATAATGAAATCCATTATTTTATACAGTTAGTATCCAGTAGCAAGAAAGAGGCTCGAAATCACAAATAAACCAGTAAATTTAAAAAATAAACAAAAGTAGATGATGTAACATCAANGCACACCTTAGAGATTGACCTGTTTTCGTTCATCAAAATAAAGCAAATATAAAATTAGTAACAGAAGTTTTTGGTTTCCAAGAAATTACAAAAGTTATGTTTACATGTATAGTAACATAAGCTGTCAAAGAAAAGAGTTTGAACAACTTATAACTCAAACTGTGTTATTCTTTGCCAACTTATGTTACTATACGTAAGCTTTTCTCATACATATAGAATGATTGTTAGGTTGAGGGGAGGCTATAGCAGAATCAGTGCTACCCTGCTTGTGATTATTCTATCTCATGAAAAAGAATTATGTGTGACTTTCTGAGTGTTGAGGTCTTCAATACAGGAAGATTAACACAAAAATTAACATCAGTAAAGTAATTTAGGACAAAGCAAAACAGAGGTGAGAAGGGAGTGTTGTTGCCTTCATTCCCATCTTAGATACAGCTGCAACTTCCAGTGATTGTATATTGGAAAGGAGTGAAGGCTGATGGGAAACTAGAAAATCCCTAGATAATCCCAGTATGTAGTTTAGGTATGTACAATTTTTCCCAACAATGTCCTCCCTCTGAACAAATCTCTAAGAATTTTCAGCAATAGTCACAGATTTAGGCAACTGTTTTCTTGCATTTGTTATTTCAGCCATTTTTCTGAATCTTTTTTTTTTCTTCCTGCAAAGAGCTGTTTACAAGACAGATGTCTTCGATACACCCACTCTTGCCTGCAAGGCAATAACTATTTTTGTTGCTATCATCATATTAAGAAAGCTTGTGTAATCCCACCTACTTCACAGTAATTTTCTTTTGTTGACTCTTCGCTACAGCGTGTCAAATAATTGCCTTTGAATGGGTCAAGAAAAGCAGTCATTCACCTGTTCTGATGGCTATAAATATCTTCACAGTCATGCAAACGTGCATCCATAATGTTCACTACCCTTCCAAGCCATTAATAAAGATATTGAACACCTGTGCTAGCAATGAGCAATGATTCCCTTGGCTCCTCATCATTAACCTAACTGTACAGTTCCACGGTATTTCACTTCACCTNGATTTTTATCAACAAACTTTACTTTTTCAAATCAAGACCTTGCAAATGAATGATGAAACTTTACCTTTTATCCTGTAGTCATCTTGAATTCATAATTGAAATTTTCACATTCAAAAATTCTGACTGAAATGCCACAAGATTTTTTTTAATAAAAGTCTGAAGAAGGAGAGTTATACACCTTTTTTTTCTGTTATTTTCTGAGCTTCTTGTCTACTTACTCTTGCTCTCATTTTTTGTCTTAGCTAATGTTTGCAAAAGTTAGGGTGTAGAAACAATTCCATAAAGTCTTTAGACAGAGCCTTGTCTTTCTGTGAGTCCTAACTCCTTAGCCCCGTTTCACTGTAGGCCATTNCCTCCATCTGTTTGGAATCCAGAAAGGGAAAAGGTGATGAGATTTGGGTTAGCTGGCATTGCTGTTCACCCAAGAAGCCATTACAGGTGAAGAATGAGATTTCAGCCCCCCATTTAAATCAAACTTATGGACTATAGTTTTTTTCCTAATGTTGGAGCTTGCAGAATTTGAAGATCACATGGTTAAATCTCATCTATATTTTTAAAGAATCATAAGTTCAAGGAGTGGGTTGACCTTGGTGAAAGTCGAACTGATACAACTCAGGGAGTTATGGTTTACTCTGTTGCTTAGGGCACCACAGACAGCTTAGGTTTTAAATCACCATTGTTTCCATTACTTATCATTAAAGTTCCTATTTTGAATTTGAGTTGAGTCTCATAAAAGTGTTATTTTTTTTCCTGTCTGTCCTCTAATTCTTTTCTTTTAGTCCACAGTGGTGTCTTGAACACAGTAAGTTCTCAATATTATTGAATGGAAGTNTAAATATAGAAGAACAGGACATAGCATATTCAAACATGCATGCACACAACTATATGCATTTATGCATATAGATGTGTGTACATATGCATAAACTGACACATATAATCTAAATACATAAAAACAATGGCCATTTATTACGTTTTTGGATTTTCTTCTATGGCTATTTGTCAGTCATATAAACAAGATGAATAGAGCACATTGTATATATTTATTTCCAAGTTTCATAATAATTTAATGAAGTTGGACACAGTGGCACATGCCTTTAAAACCAGCACTTGAGGCATAGGCAGGAGNCAGGAGACAGGAGGAGGCACAAGTAGTTAGGAGGAGGCATGCNGAGACAGGAGGGAGGCAGAGGCAGGGAAATTCTATGAGTTAGAGCCAGTCTGGTCTAATAGTGAGTTCAAGCCAGGCGAAGCTTAATAGAGAGACCCCATCTCAAAACAAAACAAAACAAAGCAACCCCCCCCACAAACACTGGCTTCAGATCCTTAGGGTTTAAGGCACTCAGATTTATCTGAGTTGGACATTCTAAATAAAATTGAATTGTCCTATGATATTACTTGTGTGTTTCCTTCACATAAACTTCATCTAATGTCCTTTCTTCTCAGAATCTCAATTTCAATCCCATTTTTTTCTAGATATTTGAACTGTTTGGGAGAGTGGAGGTAAAGACTGTATGAGAAGAACTTCTTGACAGAACTCAGGGGAAGGAATGGAAGGGAAGGGAGTTGATGTCCATGTGGGCTTCTTGCTTTCCAAGTCTTGCTTTCCAAGAGAGGAGCTATCCAAGCCATGTTTCCTTTACCCATCCAAGATATTTATATTACTTTTGATGGTGACATTTCAAAAGCCCTGAATGACTCTTTGCTGATATTAGAAGGTTGAGAAACTCAACTTGAATGGTCAAAGTTCTATCATGTGAAAAAGTCACTCCTTGGAGAATTTTTAAGAATTTCAAGGTGTGTTTTTGATTTCACATTNATCTGTACTGGGGGAAAGTGGTATTTACTGGCACATGTTCAAATACTTCAATATGGGACATTTATGGTAAATTACCCCACACTACAACAGATGCAGTTTCTGTTAATCCAGNGTCATATCTGGAGAAAAGTTAACTCTAGTAAGATCTGACTCAGTTCTTCAACAGGCTAGGGAAAAGAAAAGAAAAACATAGCTATTTAATTTCCTCCACACATGATGTAAGCTAAAATGGTTTAAACAAGTATGCTGCTTAGTTTTTTTTTTTTGACTTTTTGTTTGTTTTGGTCAACTTGACACAAGTTAGGACCCTCTGGGGGAAAAGGAACCTCATTTGAGAAAATACCTCCATCAGATTGTCCTGGGTTATATAAAAATGCCGATTTGTCAAGACAGAAGAAACAACCTGTAAGGAATGTTCTTGCATGGCATCTGCTTCAGTTCCTGCCTCCAGGTTCCTGCCTTCAGGTTCCTGCCTCCAGGTTGTAGTACATGTACTTAGGCTTTACTACATGATGGTTTGTGATCTGTGAGTCAAATGAACCCTCTTTTCTCCTAAGTTGCTTTTATTGAGTGCTTTATAACACAACAGAGAAGCAAAGTAGAACAATTTTATACCTTAATGAGATGGTTGTTTATTTTTTTATTAATATGGTATGTGCAATTGGTTTTAGGTTCAGAAATTGGCTCATAGTTGAACCCTAATTGTCTCAATGTCAATGGAATCATAAAACTGTATTTAAGGTTTTTTAGGAATGAACTTGAGTATCATTGAGAAAAATGCTNCTACTTCAGCTTGGGGCTTGATGGGGGAGGTAGATGGACAACTCAGAAAGAGAGTCTGGGGGTACCAAAGAAGTGGAAGCTGAATGCCTGGGCAGAGTTATGGTTTATTAACTACAAGGGGTAACTTGACTGTAAATGATAACATGATAAATTTTAATTAAAAAAGAATGACTTAATGACAATCTAATACTTTTAACTTATATTAAGAAAATACCTTTTAAAATGTTGATAAATTAAAAATTCACCTTAGCTATCTCTTCTGATCATGTATCTGCTAGACTTTTTAATCCAGCACCTAAGAATATGCTTTTAATAGTGAAAAATGTATTAAATATATGTCTGTCATTGTTTAATGAGCTTTATATTTGAATCATNTATGGAAAGATGAGTGCTCTCTCTCTTTCTTTCCTCTCCCCCCCCACATCATTCATTTTATCTCAACAGTTCATAGGTAAGTTTCAAACCAAGAATGAATTATTAATAGGAATAATTTTATTCCTATTATATTCCTATAATATTAATGGAAGAGTAGGCATTATGCTAGGAAGAAAAAGTGTGGATTTGGATAGAATACAAGGTGGGGTCATCTGAAAGGAGTCAGAGGAAGGGAAACCATAATTAGAGTATATTGTATGAAAAAAATGTATTTTCAAGAAAAGAAAAAAGAGGAATGATTTTGATAACAGTATCCTTAGCTTATTTGCTTGTGCATTTTTGCTTCTNTCCAAAATAATTTATACTCTTATTGTAAAAGAGGCACTAAGCATGATTAGCCAAGTAGAATTAGGAGGAAGAAAAAGCATGAAAAATGATAAAGCTGAGGCATTCCCCAGGAAGTGGAAGCTTATCCTGGCTGTGGTATTACTGATGTAACCCAGTCCTAGATTCCTGAATCAGAATATCAAGAAGAGAGGACATTCCTCTGTCCCTCATTGGAAGTAAAACGTAACCATTTATCAGCAGGGCTTTTAACTCTCTAGATGTAGCTCTGAAGTGCAGTTCTTACATGCTGCCTTAAAGATGATTTTCTGTGAAAGGGATGGATATTTTTACAAATGGTAGTTGCTATTAAATAGAAGCAGCCCCCCACCCCAAACAAGTCCAGACAGAGTCCAGAGTGTTATGTAGCGGGAGTTGAAAAATTATTTAATATTTATGCAAGAAAAAATTATAGGATTAGAAATGAAATTTTCAAGAGAAATGTCATTCTCTGCTCTCACATTTAAAATAATTATTTTGCCAATGAAATAAAGTGTTTGTTGAAGCCAGAGATAGGTCATATTTCTTTCTCATCTATTTTCTATCTTATGCTTTGAGGCAGGATCTCTCGCTGGGTCTGTAGCTCACTGATTTGCTAGACTGACTTGCCAATGAGACTCATGGCTTCTCCTGTGCTCTCC
>LZPO01055267.1:7573-17587 GCA_001675575.1 Neotoma lepida
GAAGACACACACTCACAGACAGGGAACAGAGATTATTCTTGAAGACACACACTCACAGACAGGGAACAGAGATTATTCTTGAAGACACACACTCATAGACAGGGAGTGCTGTCGATTTCTCGTTCCTTCATCACTGACCATTAAAGGTTTATGATAGAAGCACTTCATATATATGGGAAACATTATGGTGAGAATACATAACTTTATTATTGCTCCACTTGTAAAAATAAGGAGTTCCTTTCCCCAGGATCTAAAAAAACAAAAAGTTAAGAATGTTAATCAGTGGCAGTGGCAGTATGCTAACTATTGAGACAGATAAGAAAGGTAACAAGAAAGTCATCACACCTAGCCATTATCCCAGCATCTACATGANCAATGTAAGCATCAGGGTGAATAGAGGCAGTTCAGTGTGGTGATGAGGAGCAGGCTCTGAGATCAGGCAGGTGAGATGAAGTCAAATTCCCTCCATCCAGTTGTGTCTTTTTGAGCAAATTATTTAACATATGTAAGGTTCAGCATTTTTAATGTGTAAAATGGATTCCCTAAGAGGCACTAATGGAATAGCAACACGCCAGTGAGCATTTAGCTTTGATTTATAGTTGTGTTAACTATCTACTGGAACAAGAATTCTGCAATGTGAGATAATGATTTGAGTATATCAAGCAAAAACAGGGGCAATGTCTAGTACTTTATTGTCTTAAGCTGCATAGACAGCTCCCACCTGCCCTAGACTTCGCAGAGAAAATAAAATTCTCATAATTTTCTCACCATTAAATTTTTAAATTTCCTCATCAACATCTGTATTTATGAAACTGTAAGGTAAAGGACACTGTCAATAGGACAAAATGGCAGCTTACAGAATGGGAAAAGATCTTCACCAACCCCACTTCTGACAGAGGGCTGATTTGCCCTCTCTCTAACATCTGACCACCAGAGATAAGAATCAGGCTAAGAACTTATGGCTAGACAGGTCATGGGGCCTATAGAAGAATTCACTATTACTGTGCTGCTAAACGGACATAGTATTAAACCGACTCCTAATGATTTATCATTATACCCATAGATCAATGCATCCCTCATTCATCTAATTGTGGTAGATAATGACTAGCACATTACTAACAACTAGCCAAGATGAAAAGAATAAGAGACTGCAGAATATTCAGCCCTAAAAGGAATATATACTGCACCCTCATTTGTAAGGCTCAGGGATCATCGCAGATGAGAAGGACGAAAGCATGTAAGAGCCTGAGATAGTGCATTGCCACAAGGAAGCATTATCTTCTGGGCACGGCAGGGAGACTGCACATATGAACTCACAATAATTTCAATAGCATGTATGCACAAAACACATGCATTCCCAGACCAAACCAAATCTCAGCATGGAGTAATGAGTTGGGCACACGGTCCAACCACAAATCATGGAGCTATTGGCATTTGTTAGTTTCTTGAAGAGGTAGAGACAGTTTTCTCAAGGAGCAAATTCCTTAGTAGGTCAACAAATAAAAAATAAATGTTAAAGAATATCTCAGTTTTTCTTCCACAACCTTCAAGACCTCTCCCCAAGGTTCTAATTAAAACTAATTAATAAATCAAGTTAATGCACTTCAAGTCTCTCTTAAGCCCAGAACTTTGTCCAAAACTCCAGTCTCACATCCAAAAACACATAGGAAATTCTCACATAGTCACATCAAATATTTTTCGGGTCTAATAATTCTTAAATGGGTCCTTAATATAACTTGCAATGGCAATGTTGTCTTCCAGGTATCTCCATAAAATAATTGATGTCTTCATCATGCCATCATTACAAGCTGAAGAGGCTTTGATTGATACCCTTTACTTGGTTTCTGATTTCTATGCATCAGCTAGTTCCACGGTTATTCAGGCCAATATATCCACTGAAATGGTCAAAACAATCTTCATTTGTCACCTAAATTGTACAACTGGCATATGCTTGCCAAACTGGGAAATCTTTACCAAATCAAGATCTCAAATCATGTTATTTTTTTCATAAATGTTGAGCTCAAAAAAAGAAACAAATGACTCAAAATAAGTGATGGTAAGACAGCTGAAAAGGAAGAAGAAATCTAGGTGACTATATGAATAAAAATAAAAACTATGGAAAAATATATTAAAAACGACTTAAATAGGTATAGCAGTGGGACTTAACCTAAAAGTACTACATTTTGAAATATAAGGCACAGATTTTAGATATTCCCATCACCAAATACAAACTAAACATAAGGTAAAGATTACTTAAATCATATTCAGCCTAAATAAATTTCTAAGTACAGAGAAATAAAAGCATAAATATATAGTAATGGCTGTGACACAGACTGTAGATTGAAGTCCACACAAATGAATGATTTGAGCACACATCCCATATCACAAATCCAACACATGAAACATATTTATGATGAATGGACATAGAAAAAATANGAAGAAAACTATTTCACAATACAAAAAGTTTTAATTGGAATATCTAAAAATACTCTATTTCCCAGATATCTCGGGGGGTTGTTGTTGTTTACAAAATAATAGGCACCAAAACACTGAAAAGAGAAGGAGATAGATGTATTGGCTGATTTTGTGTGTCATTTTGACACAAGTTAGAGTCATAAGAGAGGAAGGAGCCTCAGTTGAGGAAATGCCTCCATTAGATCCGGCTGCAGGTGTTTTCTCAACTAGTGATCAATGTGGGAGGGGCCAGCCTTGGGCTGGTGGTCCTGGGTTCTATAAGAAAGCAGGCTGAAAAAGTCAGGAGTAGAAAGCCAGTAAGCAACTCCCCTCCAAGGCCTCTGCATCAGCTCCTGCCTCCAGAATCCTGCCCTGCTTGAGTTCCTGTCCTGACTTCCTTCAGTAATGAATGGCAATGTAGAAGTGTAAGCAGAATAAACCCTTTCCTCCCCAACTTGCTTTTTGGCCATGGTGTTTCATCACAGCAATAGAAACCCTAACTAAGACAATAGATTTCCAAATAGAAAAAGCAGCACAAAACAGAGTGAAAGTCAGATTGCTTCGGGATGTTTGAAGCTCATCCCATGTCAGTCAAGAAAACATTTTGACAACAGTTTAAGACAGTAGAGGAAGTGGGTTGGGCAGGTTGGGGGTGGATCAGAGAGGGAGAGAAATGAAAGAGAAGTCTGGATGGGGAGGTGGAGTTTCAGGGTTAGAGAGAAACCTGGTACCCAGAAAACTCCCAAGAATCCACAAGGATGACCCAGCTAAGACTCCTAGAAATAGTGGAGAGGGTGCTTGAACTAGCCTTCTCCTATAATCAGATAGGTGACTACCCTAATTGTCATCAGAGAGCCTTCATCCAGTAACTGATGGAAGCAGATGCAGAGATCCACAGCCAAGAGCCGGGCTGAGCTCCAGCAATCCTGTTGAAGAGAAGGAGGAAGGATTGTAGAAGCCAGAAGTGGGGGGTGAGGGGGTGGGGGAGTGGGAAGGTGGGGGACTGAGGGTTGTCAAGGTTATCACAAGGGAACCCACAGAAACAACTAACCTGGCTCATAGGAGCTTACAGACTAGACTCTGGACCAATAGCTAGGGAGCCTGCATGGGACCATCCTAGACCCTCGACATACGTGTAACTTGGTCTATTTGTGGGACTCCTAGCAGTGGGACCAGGGCCTGTCCCTAATGCTGGAGCTGGGTTTTGGGAACCCCATAGTGGGTTGTTTTGCCCAGCCTTAACACAAGGGGAGGAGCTTAGTCCTACCTCAACTTGGTATGCCATGCTTGTTGACACCCATGGGAGGCCTGCCCTTTTCTGATCAGATGGGGAATGGATGGGGGTGGGGGGTGAAGGGAGGGTGGACAGCACATGTCCTGCCCTCCTGAAAGGATGCAAGAATTTGTTAACATCCGTTCTAAATGTCAAGACTGAAGTAGAAATTTCACAATGAGCAACCTGTAGAAAAATCCACTCAAAATTGCTTTTTAAGGGGTTACATTAATTATCAAGAGCAAGAGCAGACTCTATTTGAGAGCAGAAAGGGCTGGATATTCTACAGTCTCTGAGGAGGGAGAAAATGGAGCCAAGATTGTGGCAACCCTCTCTCCCTGGGCAGTGGAGAAATGGAAGTAGTGACAAGGTTCTCCTTGGCTCCCCACAGCTCTGAAGCAGCAGGACCTGTGGTAGAGACAGTTACATAAACGCCTGTGTAGTCCATAAATTATGATCCATGGTCTTGTTGGTGACAAGGATATTCCCAGGGTGGAAGCTGAGAACACATCCTCATGATAGCTTTTACTGTGCCAGTGCATGGTGATGAACCAGGGCTTGGGATAACATTCATTGCCAGGGCATCACAGTGAACAAAAAAACAACAGCATGCCTGTCATTGGGTTCATTAGTACACTTGTTTCTGAATAATGGGGCAGTGGTTCCTCAGTGTTCACTGAAATCAGATAGGAATCTAAACTTGGCAGGTAGGTGTTACAGAGACTGTTTCCCTTAGGCCAATGTTCTTGCACAGCTAGTGTTGTGGAAAGATGAGATTGACTTTATATGTGTTGGTCCCCGTAATCACAAATTAAATTATTTAATTAAGGCCTTTGAGCCATAGGAAACCATCATTACCCCATCCAAGCTTTCCNAATGAGCAAACTCACACTACCGACGACAACTTGCCTGAGATTTGAAACTGGTTCCTAACAGGACAAGTGCAAGCTAAGGACTGCCAAAACTACTGACAGCTTCTGGGCAATTAGTATAGCCAAATGAGTTTCTGAGGATTATATCCTTCTGTCATTGCTAAATACCTAATACATAATAAACACCTAGAACATTAATTACTAATCTTTGCCTTCCNTCTCTTTATGGTGCTACATAAACCTAGATATTGCAGAATATTCCTTTACACTGTGTGAAGATGTGTCACTGTGGTTGGTTTAAAAAAGAGATGAATGGCCAATAACTAGACAGGAAGAGGTTAGACAGGACTTCTGGGGACAAAGAAGACTGGGCTAGACAAAGAAGAAAGGCAGGGTCGCCAGCCAGATGTGGAGAAAACAGCATGAGCAGTACAGAGAGATGAGGTAACGAGCTATGCAACAGAATGTAGATTAAAATAAATGGATTAAGTTATAAGAACTAGTTAGAAACAAGCCTAAGCTAAGGCCAAGCTTTCATAATTAATAAAAAGTCTCCCAGTTATTATTTGGGAGCTGGTGTTACAGGGAAAGACTTCTTATACCTAGAATGAGTAAAGAAACATTTTCTTTTTTTGTGTGTGTGGTTTTTCAAGACAGGGTTTCTCTGTGTAGCTTTGGCACCTTTCCTGGAACTCACTTGGTAGCCCAGGCTGGCCTCGAACTCACGAGATCCGCCTGACTCTGCCTCCCNAGTGCTGGGATTAAAGGCGTGCGCCACCACCGCCCGGCAAGAAACATTTTCTAAAAGTCATATATATTTTGCCATCAAAGACAATACAAATGGAATTTGAAAGGGACCAGAAAAGATGTCTTAAATACCAGCTTCCAATCACTCACTCAGAAAAACCAAGCTTACCTCACCTCCTATCAGAGCAGTTTCCAGAGCACAGGTCAGCATCCTACTTCCCAGAGTTATGTGTCCCGTTGCTACAAGCTCATGCTTCTGAAGCATGAAATATGGTCAGAACAACGTGGGCTTTAGAACTGTACAAAACAGCCACATTCTTGACTTCCTTCCTTACTAACCCTGTAACACAGATAGATAGATAGATAGATAGATAGATAGATAGATAGATAGATAGATAGATAGATAGATAAACATATATATATATGTATACATATATATTTACAGTTTTTGGACCTTCCCCTGTTTGATTGTATCTGTTTAGAACCAAGAGAGACTCAAGTGTGATAAAGCAGGAGAACACTGTTAAGGAGGCAGGGCAGTGCAAGGGCTCAATAGTCCATGAAGCAGTTTTTGTCTTGTTGGCTTTACTGTTTTGTTTGAAGATGCCTTTGTACCAGATCCATGAGTTCTAAGGGAAAAGTTGAGAAATACTTTTAGAAGGCCATTAGTGATACAGAGGAAGATGTTTGGATTAATTTCTATGACAGTTTTCTTGCATTGAGTAATTACGCATTGCATTAAGTAATTCACACCACATGCATATTCTAGTAAGACAACTTAGTATATTTCAGAGTAAGTTCTAGAGACTGACATGGCAAGATGTCACCTTTGCCACCAAGAAAAGGATTTCTGTTTTCCGTTTCTCAGCAGGTGTCCATTGCAAATATCTTCTTGGTATGGAATTTGTATCCAATTCCCTTTCTAAGTGCTGGTATTTTGTCTGGTTTGAACCTGTGCAGGTTTNGCTCATCCTGTTAACAGTCTCTGTGAGTGTCACTGGGTATATCAACCACACTCTAGGGCAGGCCGCTTGCCCAGGAGTATTTGGTCAATGACAAACAAATTCCATATTTTGTTTTGTTGTGTTTTGTTTTTCTCCAGGGTTTTTTTTTTAGGGGGGGAACATTTTGAAGTGTGACTCTAATTCGTATTAACAACAAAAATCCAGAGTCAGATATCAAGGTTGAAAGCTGAAAGATCAGAACAGCCAGCCACTTAGAAACTTCTTACCTCTATGTATCCTGAGACTGAATGGGGGCCTAGATCCTGTCGCCACCTCCCAATTGTGCTAGGATTAAAGGTGTGAGCCACCACCGCCCTGCCTTTATGGTTAACTAGTGACTAACTCTGCCCTCTGATCTCCAGTCAAGCTTTATTTGTCAGAACACAAACAAAATGTCATACAACATTTTTTGGTTTGGTTTGGATTTTTTGTTTGTTTTGTCATAGTATTTGTTTGTTTTAATTTTTGTTATGTTTTTGGAGAGAGGGGGAGAACACTAGCTAGCATGAAGTTGGGTAGAGAGGGAGGTGACAGGCAGAGGGAGGGGGAAAACATGAACAAATTGTATGAATTTTTAATAAAAAAAAAGAAAAGAAAAGAAAAGAATGTCTGAATAAGAAGGCCACTCTGATAACAAATTCCTTAAGGACAACCAGAGCCTGCTCACCTGTGCAGCTGCAACGGCACCCATACTTTACTTGTTTTAATGCAATTTTGCTGAACTGAACTGAATTTGTGCCAAAATCCCATTTCTGGAAGTTTATTTCCAAATTTCTCCTTCAATATCACAGTCCTTCAGAATCTGTACTCTATGCAAACATTACTGGAATTGTTCCAGGGACGCTGTTGTCATTGTTTCTCTGAAAGTTATGCCACCTTTACAGAATGTGCTATCCATGTCTCTCCAAATCCTCCTGTTAAATCCTTTTATACTCTAAGGTACTGACGTTTGCATAGACTAAATATTAAAACATGAAAAGGTAAGGTTAGAAATGAAGTAGGCAGAAAGGGGGGAGAGCATTATAATAAGCAGATGCAGAAAGCAAGTTCTTGGAAGAATTGCCACTGAAGATATAATTATTCTGTACTACCAGCCAACAGCTAGCATTAGTCCAAGGAAGCTGCCTGTATTCTCTAAGCATTTCAGACAATGTGGTACTCATTTATAAAATCTTGACAGCTCCTTTAGATGAAGCATGTATAATAATTTGCAGCAATCCATTATCTGGCAAGATATGTTTTAATTTTAGTTATAATGTACTTGAAATAATTTCCCACAGTACTAAACGTACTTCCCTTCAAATACATGACCTATATTTAATGGATCACTAAAACAATAAAATGAGTCCAAAAGTCTTTTCTTTTCTGCTATGTACTTCTCTTGTCTATAGAGTTCTGAATGTTTCCTGGTTTGGTCCATTGAAAACATGTAATTGTTGTGAAAAACACATTTGGCCCTCAGGGGGGAACATTCACCATCTTCCTGCTTAGCCAAAGCTATGAGAGTACCAAGAAATTCTGAAAAGGAAATGGGGCAGACAAGGGTGAAAGGGGTTTCACATTAANTCCTCAAGGTTGTGCAAAGACTCCTACAAAAGTGAAAGTTGTTTGTGTGTTTGTGGGAGCTAGAAGAGAACTCCAACCAGCCTGCTCTAGGGCAGGTTATCCAGTGTGGCCTCTGGCTTCCACTAACTACTGTGACTAGCTGTCAATGATCAGTATACTCAGCCTGAAAATGCAGAATAAAACCCAGTGCTTCATGCTATGATACATCCTGTCCTTTGGTGGCAGTGTACTAATTATCTCCTTGATGTATAAATACGTTTGCTAGCCCACAGGTACTGCTCATTGCTCCAAGCCCAGCACAAGTGGCTCCATTATATGGGCAAGTCCAGAGGAGCCTCTCAGAAACTATAGAAGAGTAACTCAAAAAAATCACATAAAGAAGGAGAAAGAGGAAGGAGGAAGAAGAAAGAAAGAATAGGGGGAAGGGGAAGTACATGGGGGAGAAGAAAGAAGGAGGAGGAGATCCGGCAGCAGAGAACAGTAAAGCAAGGGTCTCATCATTTTATTTTTCACTTTTCACTTTTTAGGTCTACTTGACGTTTTGTTGAATGTTAGATCTTCCAGAAGGAAACTGGAAACTATTCATGAGACAGTGGGATGAAGCTATCTTAAAAGGATATTCAGTGGGAGGGGTGGTCTGGTCTTCTTATGTTCAAGTACCCACTCAGAGTCAGTTTATCACAGGCTCCAATTGTCTTAGACATCTGTGAAGCACAAAAGACAAGCAGCCCAACATGCCAGAGTGGATATACAACTTNAGGATGCTTCACTGGGGTCCCTGCCATGGTTTAGANAGCAGTCTGNACATTCAAGCAGATGTTGGCCTCTTTCTCTCTTGCCCTCTGTAAAACAGACATTGTACTTGACTCTTGCTAAAAATATCAAGGAAGACTTTATTCAAGGCTACTGCGACAATGGAAAAAACTGGACCCAATTCCTCTGAAACATCAAATGGAAACATTTAAAAATGTTCCCCTCAGCTAATGCAAAACTACTGGAAGACTGCCTAGTGTGGCCAGTGTGGCTAAGCCACNTAATTGACAATAGGCCAACTGCCTATTGTAAAGGTTCCAGTCCTACTTTCCCCACAGAACTGGGAGATAGGGAGNCCTATCTTTCTCCATTATTACGTTTAAAGGAATGGCCCCCAGGTGCTTAAGAAAGCTATTATTGGGTTATAAAAGACTTACANCTTAAAGGGGTAGTGAAAGTTTTCTAGAGTGAATTCATTGTCTTATAATTAGGAAAATCTAGTCCAAAGTTTAGTGGAGCTAAAGGTAAGTTGAGGTTCAAGCATGTATACCCAGGAGGGTTTATGAACCACACTGGCTTGGAAGTCTCCTCCCTATAGAAGCTGGCTTTCTCAACCAATTCCAGAGGTTTCACAAGGAACATGTCCATTTGATGAGAACTGGAGATCGAAACTGGTCAAGCAGAGCAGGAATCCCAAAGAAGCAGTTCCAANAATATCCTGTCTAGAAGTCTAGANGCTAGAATGTGTCCTGTTTTATTGTTATCTCATAAATGAGTACCTCTGCCTAAAAGATGTGTGTGACTATGTGACTACAACAAAGAAGAAACACCTGGACATCTGGCTGGTTCAAATGGACTGACCAGTTCATGCCCCACCCATAACTTACTCTACTTCCTGCCATAAGTCCTTAAAAAGTCTCCTAACAGTTTAATGGTATATTACTTCCTGGGACTTCTTATTATATAGAATCAATCAATCTCTCTCTCTCTCTCTCTCTCTCTCTCTCTCTCTCTCTCTCTTTCTTTCTGTTAAAATAAGAATTGAAAGTAGAACAGTTTTCACAATGACTCAATGTTAACTTTCTTCCTTGGCCTTCTCCCACCCCTAAGTGTTACTCTGCCTTCCATTTTGGGAAATGGCTGCATGTGCAAAAGCTTATGCGCTGTTTTTGTATCTGGCTGAGAGTTCTCTGCTCTGTTCAGCTGGAAGTTGCAAATAGGCAAGAAACTGCTCCCAGTGTCGGCTCTGCTTTCCTGGGTCCAGGAGGCTGGGCTTTATAAGCATGGAGGAGGTTCCGGGCTATCACTCCGAGCTTTAAGTTAGAGAGCTCTAGCTGTGTGGGTC
>LZPO01055267.1:53412-63590 GCA_001675575.1 Neotoma lepida
GTGTGTGTGTGTGTGTTTGCAAATATTTGGCAATTGAAAGAATCTGTGTTTAAAATGCCTGTTAAATACTTTAAGTTCCAACCAATATAGAGAGAATAAAGATGAAATGAAAACAAGTGACCAGTCCCAGAGAACGTGCANGTAAGTTCCCTGCCTCCCACAATGAGGACAAAATGGTGAAAGGATCTGTAACAGAGCTTCAGGAGATGTAGATGCCCTTGCTGTAACTCATTCAATATTTACTCAACAGGATAAGTCAAGTAATGATTTTCTGGTATAATGGTAATTTGAAAAACCATTAAAAATAATTTGCTACTAATCTCACTACAGAGAGCTTTTGTTCTCCCCATGAAATAGTGTCAATAGCTTTGGAATTGGAATTCACACTGTGATCTTTCAAAAAAAAAAAGAAAGAAAAGACACATTTACAGAAAGAAGACATTAAGCCAATCCCACAGCCAGGACAACTGGAAATAACCAGGGCTTATGGGGAACACACTCATTACTTTAGCTCCAACTAAGCTAATCCAGATGGTTTAACAAACCTTATCCCTTGGACCAAGTAGTTGCAAACAGAACAGTTACTTTCTATGCTAGCTGCGTGATGCCTCAAAAGGGTGCTAAGGAAGAACATGGCATGTATCTGGAAGTGTGTCCTGTTTGAGTCAGCACCCACGACCAAGCAGACTTGAGCCAGATGCCATTTCTTCATAACTTCTTGAGGAAATGACTCTCTTTGGGATTGTGCCTGTTCATCTTGAGAATATTTATTAAAATATTTATTAAAAGCTGCTCCCACTGTAAAATACCAGGAAATGAAAGTAATGTATTAGTGATTGAAATGGCTTATATAGTTACCAGGAAACAGGCCCTTCCCCTAGATTGAGCATTGTCTTCCAGTAGAGCCCAGATACAAAGAAGTCCAAGGGAAAAGCACTGCTGCTTCAGCCAGCCTGCATTCACTACTTGCTAGTGAGTGTTTCTACCATATTGCTGCATTTGGTGCCAAAGGATATTACAATTCTAAACATTTATACTCCCAACACAAGAGCACACAAGTTCCTGAGAGAAACACTACTGCAGTTAAAATATTGACACTCACACGGTGACAGTGGGTAACTTCAATACCANAGTCTCGCCAATAGACAAACAATCAGACAAAACCTAAACAGAGAAATGCTGGGGCTAAATGATGTCACAAACCAAGTGGACCAGCAGATATTTACAGAACATTTCTCCAAAATACAAAAGAACAAATCTTCTTCTCAGCAGCTCATGAAATTTTCTCCAAATTGACCATATACTTGGACACAAAGCAATTCTCAACAAATAGAAGAAAATTGAAATGACACCCTGCGTCTTACCTGACCACCACAGATTAAAGCTGGATATCAACAACAACAGAAACTTACAAACTCATGGAAACTGAACAACTCACTGCTGAATGAAATGCATAAAGACAGAAATTGAGTAAAAATTAAAAACTTTTTAGAATTAAATAAAATGAAAACACAGCATATACAAACTTATGGGACACAATGAAAGGTTCTAAAAGGCAAGTTCATAGCACTAAATGCCTACATGAAAAAATTTGGAAAGATTTCATACTAGTAACTGAATAGCACACTTGAAANCTCTAATTCAAAAAGAAAAAAATCATGCCCAAAAGAAGTAGTAACAAAGAAATAATCAAATCCATGCCTGAAATCAATAAAGTAGAAACAAACAAACAAAAAANCCAATACAATCAATGAAACAGAGAGTTTGCTCTTTAAGAAATGTATAAGATTGATACACACTTAGCCAATTTAGTTAAAAGGTGGAGAAAGAATATCCATATTAACGAAATCAGAATGAAAGGGGGCATAATAACAGACACTGAGGAAATCCAAATAATCATAAGGACATATTTTAAAGACTTGTACTCCACCAAATTAGAAAATATAGAAGAAATTTATAATTTTCTCAATATATACAACCTAACAAAGTTAAATCAAGATCATATAAGCAATTTAAACAGACCTACTAACCCCTGGTGAAATAGAAGCACTCATTAAAAATCTCCCACCCAAAAGCAGCCCAAGGCTAGAGAGATTCAGTACAGATTTCTACCAGACTTTGTAACAAAAGAATTAATGCCAAATTTCTTCAAATTGTTCAGTAGAAGAGAAACAGAAGGACCATTGCTTAACTCCTTTTTTTCCCTTCTATTGAAAATAGATTTTTCCCTGACCCCCACCAGCTGCAACACTCAGGAAAGCAGGCCCTGCACCTCACCAGGGCAGCACAACAGAACCAACCCTGTTAGCACAGATTTGGGTGAGCCAGGCCAAAATTGTAAGCATAGGAGAGCTGTCCCCATTACCCATCTGTCTTGTGGCTACATGGGTGGGGGAGACTTGCCCTCCTCCCCTCCCCATCAATGCCTGGGGCAGGTGGGGAGCTGGCCCTGTGATCATAAGAGCAGAAGGGACAACCCTATTAGCATAGGTATGGATGAGCCAGCCTGTAAACATGAGAAAGCTGTCCTCATTTCTCATCTGGCAGACCAACCCTACAGACACCCAGGCCCAAATCCAGGGTTATGACTTGAGCCACCCCATCATCTACCCCAACTATGACCTGCTGGAGCAAGTGAAGGGACCTGACCCACAGACCCAAAGCTGCAGGATCTCTACAACACGGGGCAACAACAGGATCCCCAGGAAGAGTCCTAGTGAAGATCTCTAGCATCAATAGTGTAGTACAAACCAGAGGCTCAAGCCAGGCCAGTGAGTCTTTGCAACAAACACTTGCAAGTAATGATTATGGACAAATGGGTCTATGGTGTGACTTACTATGTCACACTGTAGCTTCCATAATGAGATTTTTAATTTTTTTTTCCTTTTTTAAATTTGATATCTTTTTTCTCTTAAATTTTATTTTAATGGGGGGTGCAGGGGTGGAGGAGGATGAGAAGGGACAGGAAAATGAATGGATCAAGATACATAATGTAAAAGACACAATAAATTTTTAAAAATAAAATAGTTTTTTTTCTCACATAACATATCCTGATTACAGTTTCCCCTTCCTCTACTCCTCCCAATTTCTCCCATCTCCTCTCCCATCCAGGTTCCCCCTTTTTCTGTCTCTCAATAGAAAACAAACAGGCTTGTAAGGGATTATAATACAATATATAATAATATGATAAAAANAAAACCTAACACATTGGAATTAGACAAAACAAACAAACGGAAGAAAAACAGCCCAAGAGAAGGTACAAGAAACAAAAACCCATTCCTTCCCAGACTCGGGAATCCCATAAAAACATCTAACTGGAAGCCATAATATACATGCAAAGGACATGGGGAGACCCATGCAGTCCCTATGCATGCTGCCTCAGTATCTGTGAGTTTGTACGAGCTTTCATCATTTAGATTTAGAGGGCCTTGTATTCCATCCTCTCTGGATCTTACACTCTTTCTGCCTCCCCTTTCACAGAGTTCCCTGAATTCTAAGGAGAGAGATTTAATGGAGACATCCCATTTAGAGCTGAGTATTGCAAGGTCTCTCACACTCTGCATAATGTCTGGCTGTGGGTCTTTGTATTTGTTCCTATCCACTGCAGGAAGAAACTTCTCTGATGATGGCTGAGCAAGGCACTGACTGGTCAATAGGTTGGTTTTGGCTTCTTTTTGTTGTTGTTTTTCCAGTCATGTTTGGTGTTACCCTAGATCTCTGGGCTAGACAGTCTCTGATGCTTAGCAATGTCAGTAAGGGTTCCATCTTGTGGAGTGGGCCTTAAGTCAAATCAGACATTCGTTAGTTACTCCCACAAGCTTTGTGCCACTGTTGCACTAGCATATCTTAAAGGCAGGACACCATTAGAGATCAAAGGGGTTGTGCCTGGCTTGGTGTTTACATTTCTCCTTTGGTAGTGTGCAGACAAATTTCCTGCACCAAAGATGGTAGCACACAGGGGTAAAGGCTCTAAGTAGGCTCCAGCTCNACTTCTACATATTCAATGAGTTGTGTAAACACTGTCTTTAGTAGTATGGCCTTGCTGTCAGTCTGTGGAGAATAACCTATAGTCTTGACAACAGCCTGGGTTGTTTGGGGATTCCCATGGGATCCCTTTGGCTAACAACTCAATTAGATGTAACCCAATCCCTGTACTGGAAGCTTCATTTGGTGACAAGAAATGTCCATTTGGGGCTGTGTCTCCCTCATTATTTGGTGATTTCATTTAGATTATCTTCATATATGTATACGTTTCATATGTTATGTTTCCATAATACCTCTCAAATGGCCTTTAGTTTTAGCTGTCCTTCCACATATTCCCTCCATCTCCTTATCCTCTCCCATTCCCCAATTTATCCTCCCATTCCAACTCCCCATCCATCCATAACTATCTATTCTATTTCCCTTTTTTAATGACATCTATTTTTATCCCTTAGTCCCTTACTCTACACCTCTGTGGTTCTATGGGTTATAACTTGGTTATCATTGATTTAATAGTTAATATCCACATTCAGGTGAATACCTTAAAGACCTGTCTTTAAGGTCTGGAATACTTGACTCAGGATGATTTTTTTTCTAGTTCTATCCATTTATCTGTGAAATTCATGATTTCATTTATTTTAATGGCTAAGAAATACTCCATTGTGCAATTATACTATATTTTCTTTATCAATTTTTCTATTTAGGGACATCTANATTGCTTCCAATTCCTGGCCATTAAAAGCAGAGGAGAAATTAACATGGCTGAGAAAATGTCTCTGGGTAGGATGAAGCATGCTTTGGGTGTATGCTCAAGAGTGGTAACAGTTAAATCTTGAAGTAGATAGGTTCCCATCTTCCTAAGGAGCCACCACACTGATGTTCATAGTGGCCGCACAAGTTTTCATTCCCACCAGCAATAGATGAGTGCTCCCCTTACTCTATATACTTACCAGATGAGCTAACATTTGTTTTATTGATCTTAGGCATTCTGACAGGTGTAAGATGAAATCTCAAAGTAGTTTTTATTTGCATTTGCCTGATAACTAAGGATATTGAACATTTTAAGTGTTTCTCAAATATTTGAGTTTCCTCTTTGAGAATTCTCATTTTAGATCTACACCCCATTTTTTAACTGGGTTGTTTTCTTGGTAACTAGGTTTTTTGTTGGTTTGGTGTATTTGTTTATACATATATATATATATATATATATATATATGCCCTCTATCAGATGAGGAGTTGGTAGAAATCTTTTCCAAATGTAGGAAATTCTGTAGGCTGCTTCTCTGTCTGATTGATGATGGCCTTTGCCTTACAGAAAGTTTTCAGTTTCATAAGGTCCCATTTATTAATTGTTGATCTTAGTACCTATAGTAACAGTGCCTGTTCAGAAAGTCTCCTCTTGTGCCAATGTGTTCAAGGCTATTCCCCACTTTGTCTTCTATCAAGTTCAGTTTATCTGGTTTTATGTTGAAGTCTTTGATCCATTTGGACTTGAGTTTTGTGCTGGATGATAAGTATAGATCCATTTGGATTCTTCTACATGTAGCTATCCAGTTTGGCCAGCACCATTTTTTTTTCCAGTGTATATTTCTGGCTTCTTTATCAAAGTTCAGATGTCCATAGGTGGTGGAGTTATATCTGGGTCTTCTATTTGATTCCATTGATCAAATGTATCTGCTTTTGTGCCAATAACATGATGCTTTTATTACTATAGCTCTGTAGTACAACTTGAAATCAGGAATGATGATACTTCCAGCAGTTCTTTTATTATTTGGGATTAATTAGATATGCTGAAGATAACAGAGAATGGAAAGATCCCCCATGCTCATGGATCAATAAGACTGATATAGAATAAAAGAAGACAAAATTGAACACTTTAAAATGTTGTCTAATCATTGTTAGAAAGTATGTGTTTTTAAGTGCATATTGTGTTCCATATAACGACTCATACAATGAGTAAGTGAAGAAGGAGTATTGGGATCCATCTTGAGTCCTACTCACTAGNTATTGGGAGCCAGGCCAATCTCAAGCTTCCCTGAGGCCCCAAAATATGGTGAAGAAATGTAATTCCTTGTCTAAATGCAGAAACATTCTTGGCAAAGCCTAGGCCTAGGGCCTTGAGAGAGCTGCAGTTTCAGATCCTGGGAACTCAGCTTTCTCACTTTGGACAGCTGTGGTCACCAGTCTCAAGGCCACTGAGCACTAGTTCTGTGACCCACCTGAGAGATCCCATATTCCATTTGTGCAACACTACTTGACTAGCTTTCAGCTGACTTCATCTCATTGTATAGCTTTCTGTGGACTCTGTCTCATTTTTCTCTTGCAAACTGCATGTAAGATGACGTTATTTATTTATTTGTTTGTTTGTTTATTTATTTATTTATTTATTTTGGACTTTCGACACAGAGTTTCTCTGTGTAGCTTTGGCGCCTTTCCTGGAACTCACTCGGTAGCCCAGGCTGGCCTCGAACTCACAGAGATCCGCCTGCCTCTGCCTCCAGAGTGCTGGGATTAAAGGCGTGCCGTTATTTTTTAAGAAGCTTATTTGACATAAGACATAGCTTGTGCAAGACCTCCTAGTCTCAAACTTTCTTATTGTTTAATCCCCCTTGTTGTTTAATACAAGAATGTTGTATAATCCCCTGGCATCTGAGGAACCTGACACTGATGAAAAACTGAGGGTCTTGTCAACCAATACAAAAGGAAGCTTCCCAAAACACACCCCTTCTGTGGTGCTTTCTAAAAGACAATGCACTTCAGACAGTGCTTACTTTGGTGGTTTCNTGATCATTTCCCTGCTNCTACCANGCCCAGCTTCCCTGGGACTCCTGCTTTTCAATGTAGGATGATACCCATGGCTACACTTGATTACAGCAAAGCCACACCTAATCTTAAGGGGGAACTATGGCAGCCAGTCTGGAGCTTCTATGTACAGTCTTCCTCTTCCTTTAATGTCCTATGGGTTTTCACAAAATTGACCCTTCTCCTTTAGTGAAATACAGTGTGGAGTGTCTCTGCTCAGTGAAGCCTCTGTAAGACTCAGGTTCCAAGGTTTTTAAAGACAAACCCCAGAGGCATCAGTCTCTAGCCACAACAACAAAAAATGTAGACTCTCAATTGAAAGCAGGTGTTCTGAATAAATTGCCTTATCTAGGTAGAGAGACACAGCAGCCTCATCAGCAGTGTGAACATTCCAAGGCCAAGTTCCCAGATGCCAGCTCTGCCACCTGCTGGCTGTGTGTCTTGACCCCTTTTTAATTCCATTTTCTCACTTACTGATGAGGCAACGTGATAAGGAAGAGAGGATCCAGTCCTCACAAAGCATTGAGCACAATGTCTGGCAGGTAACATTCTGTGCAAGCTATTATTGTTATAAAGTTGAACAAAATTATGTTAGATGGTATTGTAATAAATCAAAGTTGTATGAGATCTTCCTGGGAAGAAATATGCAAGCACCTTGCTAATAAGCATCAGTGTTCATATCTGTGCCTGTAGTCTTGTTGCTGCTTTTGTTGGGGGGCGCATTTGTTTGATAATGGTCCTATCACTGTACACACACTAGCNGAAGAACAGAATGTGTTAGGAAAGAACAACACAGGCTAGTCATTTATTATCTTCAAATTTTCAAGAGATTCCATTTGAATCGAAATGTGAACGCTTGTTGTCCNCAGCACTGAGAAAGNAGATGCTGNAGAATGTAATGAGCTGGGCAGTGTGGCAAGGTCACTCCACACATCTGTCCTCATCATGTTATAAATGAGAAACATGCCTTCGATTTATCATTTCATAGTGCCAGATACTGGGCTTTATGCCTTCATTTCATTTAACCTTCACAACAACCACATGAATTACGTTTCATTATCCTGATTGCATAGATGAGGAAACTAAAATATGGGGGACATGTCAGAACCCCAGTAGTGTAAGTCTAGGAATTCAAACNCAAAATGACAACTCAGAGCCAGGGCTCTTCCCCATTGCGCAGTCTAGCTTCTCAGACTCTAAAAGAGCTTTGTGTACTGATGTTAATTCTTTCACCCTAACTGAATCTAGGCATTTGCACTCAAAATAGAAGAAAGTAGATTCGCATTAACGAAGGATTTAGGAGTCAGGCAAAGGTCTCTAATTAGGATTCTTCTTTTTAATAGGCTTCTCCAAAAGATGAGTTATTTTAATGCCCTTGCTGTAGCTAGNTTCATATATGGCTTTTATGAGAGGGGATCTGTTAGGAAGTAAAAATTTTCAATAAGAAAGGGGAATAAAAGACGTATTTGGAAAACCAGACAGATGGTTTTAANCAGACTTCCTTTCTCCAGAGAGATAAATTCTTTGCATTTGTTGTCTCCAGACTTGCCTCTAGCTATATTCTAGGTGTACAACATGCACACAAAAACATATACTCAGCTGCAAAGGAAAGAATGCAGGAAATTCAAAATAGCATCATCCAAGGCCCCAGGGAACGGTCAATGAGCCAGTGCATTCCATGACTAGATACCTTGGTCTACTGGGTAGAAATGCTCAAGACCTCAACCCTCCTGAGACCAGTGCCTCCATTTCAAGGTCACTTGTGTAATATAGGAAAATGATAAGGGAGTAGAACGGAAAGGTCAGGATTTATCATGGATTGTGTGGGATAACAACATATTTTTGATAGTCACCAGGGCACTAGAAGGGCACAGGGGCACTTGAGAATCTGTCTTGCAAAAAATAAAAATTGCAATATGAAATATACAAAAAAGGAGCAGCCCAAAACAACTCCAGCAGTGCTATAGCCTTGCAACTGTAGGAAACTGAGGTAATTTCTGACTTAAGGGAAGGAATGACAGCTTTCTCAAATTATGACTTACTCATGGGGGCTTAACTATGTAAACTGTTCCAGTAGTTACCAGCTTAAATAGCAGCATCTTTGGGAATTTAGGGGGAACAACTCTGAAACAATGTTTAAAAGGCAATTACGTACCATTGTTACCACGAGGGGTGGGGAGTGGTAACTAGGGAATACTTCGAGCACGGTTCTCTCTGAACACTGCTATTGATGTTGAATTTTTTTTTCTTTAAACTCCCACAAGAGGAAGATTTTCCTAAATGGGCAAGCTTCGCACAGAAATCTCAACTAGGTGGATATAGAAGAGGGCAATCAAATGGACAGGCAGATGAGGCAAAAATAGAAATATAGGCATAATTATAGCTATAAGCTTCATCATTACAACTGACGATAAATTACATTTTCCCTGCAACAGTGGTTTCTCTTTACAAAAAGTATCTTGAATTTTTAACTCCATAAAGTTGCTTTAGTCTTTTATTTTTAAAACTCATGTCCAGTATCAAGGACTGTTTTTATCTGGGTGTCCACCAGTCAATCTTTGCCAGAGGTGTATAAAGTTTCAGGAACATAGGAGAACAGGCATAGAGAACCAAATTGGATACATCTTCAGGGTAGAACAAGAGAGGGATCATTAAACAAGGATTGGCATCTTTCTCCCACCTTGAATAGATGTGTGCACAGAGATGCCACAGAGAAATTCATCACTGTGTACAATTACTATGCATGTGATAGTTCTAGGTTATCATAGTCAAGAAGACAGNGTTATGAGGTATGCTNCCTGTTATCCTGGNATAATTACTTCTAGTNCCCCTGTGACTCTCAAAAATGCCCTAGTTCAGGTATAGTGCCTTGCCTCAGATGTTACNTTAGAAATTGCTACAGGGATATATAACTGGCCATATAAGAGTATATATATACCCAATTCTCTCACCCACAAACCTTGTCTTAACATAAGCCTACAGTCAGATAGTGATTTTTATAAAAGTCCCAATGAGGACCTGGGAAGATAGCTTAATGGGCAAAATGCTCACTGAACAACCATAACAACCTGAGTTCAAATCCCCAGCATCTGTATTAATCCCCATGTGGTAAAATTTCTGTAGCCTCCATGTTGAAGTTCAGAGTCAGGAAGATCCGAGGGTCTTGCTGGTTAGCTCTTCTAACAAATGGTAAGCTCCAGGTCCACCTCAAAATAAAGATGGTAGGAACCGGAGAAACGACTCAGAATTTAAGAGCTCTGGCAAAAGACCCAGGTTCAGTTCCCAGTACCCATGTCAGGTGGCTCACAACTGTCTATCTCCAGCCACTCTGACCTCTGTGGACACCTACATTCATATACATGCTCTCTCTCAATCTCTCTCTCTCCTCTCTCCTC
>LZPO01055267.1:63687-96148 GCA_001675575.1 Neotoma lepida
CACACACACACACACACACACACACACACAATTAAAAATACAATAAAAATCAAAAAACAAAATAAGGTGGAGAGTTATTGAAGAAGATATTTCAGTATCCACCTGTGGCCTCCCAATGGACCTGTATAGGCAAGCACGCCTGCTCACACACTGTCCTAGGAAGTTAATGGTATTTAACTGGGTTCAATAATAACTGTCTCTATTATTATTTGTCAAGAAGCAAGGCTCAATCAGATTAGTTTTATGCGTTATATTAGTCTTCTTCTTTTTGAGTTAAGGAGCTGCAGACAACAGACATAGACTGTGCTGTTCAGAAGCTGCTGTAAGACACAATTACCCTTCAGGGCCGTATCATAGAGAAAAATAATCGCACCAACAGTGCATTAGTGATTCATATGAAACAAATAGGGTTTGTTTTTAGCTCTGTTTCCTCTCTGACACTGAATTCAATATACTGGGATCTGTATTATTTAACACTTGCTATGTTCTCTCAATCTTTAAAGAGAAATAAGAAATAGAGATAATGAGGTAAAAAGGATATCAACCCCCTTATGGCAGAGGAACAAAAGAAACTATCCATTATAGAGCGTTCACTAAAGGGGAAGAACTTTTTAAAGTCTTTCCTGCATTGATACCAATCCTTGAAGGATGACATTAATAAAGGGGGAGTAAGAGACCACCAGTAAGGTCCAGCCTTTTGACGTTGTTGTATGATTTTGCCATCTA
The DNA here is from genome assembly GCA_001675575.1 of Neotoma lepida. Classification (NCBI taxonomy): domain Eukaryota; kingdom Metazoa; phylum Chordata; class Mammalia; order Rodentia; family Cricetidae; genus Neotoma; species Neotoma lepida. The sequence continues at coordinate 64,414 of LZPO01055267.1, forward strand.
CAAACATGATTGTTTGTGTTGCTAGCTACTCTGGCACAAATGTAGTCCACAGGCTACAAGCTAGACACACCTGCAAGAANACATTCCTTTCTACAAGAGACACCAATTCAACAATACGTGAAACAATTCTTTCATGATAAATCCAGAAACCAGATGAACAACTCTTACACCCTGCATGAGCATAAAACCCCCGAATAGTTTCTAGGAAAACTGGAGACACTCATTTACCAAGGGCCCTGCATGGCTCAGTGAGCATTCCCAGGAAATAAAGGATTTATTTTGGCTAGCAGATCAAAGGTGCAGTCAATCATAGTAGGGAAGCCAAGGGAGGAAGAACTTGAANCCACTGGTCACATTGCAGCCACGTCAGGAAGCAGAAAGGGATGAATGNCTCTTCAGCTCCCTGTCTCCACTTGTACACTCCAGCATCCCATCCAGATCATAGCACCNACTGAGGTGGGTCTTCCCACCCCACCTCAGTTAAGCTAATCAAGATAACCCCTCCTAGACGTTCCCAAGGCCCCATCTCTCAGATGATTCTAAATCTCATCAAATTGGCAATTGAGATTAACCATCAAACTTGCCCAGGGTCATATAACCAAGTAGTGCAGCCAGGATCTAAAATCATTTTAATCCAAAACTTAGTATCTTTGTCACTGCCTTTTCCAACTACTAAAGAGATATGTGACAAAGTACATAATTCACAGGCAATGGAGCTCTCCCAGGCATTAACCAATCATCAATGTTTGTAAGCCACCACGCTGACCAAGCTAAGNACCATAAGACATATGAAAAGAGTTTAATCCCCATCCTTTGCCTCTTACAAAGGANACTGTATGTGTAGAGCAAGTTTGGCAAAGTGACTACATACTAAAACCACTAGGGAGGATTTTAAATTATACAGATGAACAGATCTCACATTTGATTTTAATTGATATGGATCCCTGCAATCTCTCCAGATAATTGTAATGTGTAGCCACTGATACAGCTCAAATATTAACTTGGAGAGTACAGATATTTTAGAACTCATTTAGTACACTATAACAAGTGAAATAGATCTGAGGGCTATGTGGCCAGTGTAGGCTAGAGTAGGCAAAGAAAGCTGCATGGAAATTTAAAGTGGTACTGTAAACTCACATGAAGTTTGAATAGGTGAAAGAGAGACTATAGATCAGCTAAAGAAANGAATGCTAGAACTGGCCTTGCTTGGATGGAGGCAAGAGTGCAGCCAAGCATATGCTTTCATCCTCAGCACCNAAGTTTCTGGAAACTAGAGTGCTGCCAGTTTTGCTAGTTCCATCTGGCCTGCAGCTGCTTCTGGTATCACACAGGTTTGTCGGCTGCCAAAACAACAGAATTCCAGATAAGTAATTGAGTACCATAGACTCAGCCCCAGTTCAAGCTTTNAATCTGGGATTCATCACTGAACAGCATTTGAACTCCATGCCAATCAAGGGACTTCCTGAGGTACACAGTCATTTTCCCTCACATCCATATCATCACCCACTAAGGTCCATTCATAATCATAAGAATAAAGGAAAGAAGATTGAAGGAAAGCTGAGTACTAGCCCTGATTACCTTAAACATGACTGACTTCTCAAGGCTCTGGTTTCCTCTGCTGTAGGGTACTGAGACAGGACATAGAACAGCTAGGATCACTTCAGCTCTGAAATTCCTGGAATCTTTGATATAGACAACTAAACCTCCTGAAGGATTTTCCACCTGGAAACAACAACAAAAAATGCTTCCAGGGCCTGCAGAAAATCCTAGGCAAGTAAGACCACAAGACTAAATACAATTACCCTACTAATTTACACCTTGCTTTTTTCTGAATCTCCAGTTTTATTTCAATATTAGTTCTAGGCCCAAGTTGCTAAAATATGAAAAGGCCATGTTCTTAGCAGGTGATCTCCAAATGCAGCTCCTAATGAACCATATGTTAAATTGTTCACATCATGGTGTGGTCCCCTCCTAGATCTCCTGGGTTTTGTTTTGTTTTGTTTCCTTAAAGGGGGGATCAGAACACAAATCTTTATTCAGATTCCCTCTTCCTGAAGCAAAGGCCAATTCATCCTGTCTCGTCCTGTGGTCTGTTCCCCTGCACTGCTCTCCTTAACGTGCTTTACTTTCTCAGTTGNACANAGAACCTACAATTCTCCGCCACACTATAAAATTGTTTTACTTAACTTTTTTGTTTCCTGATATCTTTCCTTTCTCTCCACTATAACTAAACAAGCTTTCTGTCTCCTCTGATCATTAATAGTACCTGCAGATAGTAGGTGATCAGTGCATATTTATGGAATAAATAAACAGAATGAATTCACATGAACTAAAAACAAAACAGCAGAAATATGGCAGTAAATATNAGAAAAAATGGTTAAAACATTGGAAAGGGTCCTGGCTTCTGTGTTCTTCAGATCTCTAAATCTTTTGACTTTTATTACCTCTCCCTGTTTAATCAACAGAATGAAAATTTGTGGTGCAAAGTACATCCAGGCTGAGATATAACAAGGTTCTCTTGCAGCTCTCTGCTTGGAAAGGCAGCNGTTCCCATTCTCTGAGATAAGGAAGCACAGGACGACCATGTAGAGAAAGGGAAGTGCTTACCCCGCTCCAACCAGCTCCAGTCCACGCCAAATAAGGCTCCATGTGTATGAGTGACGAATCCTTTCTGGGTGTCAGCCAACTTGAGCCTTCTAGTGATATGATAGATTTTTGAAAAAGAATCTCCCACCTGAACCCAGGAACCCAGGAAAGCCAGGAAAAAACGTAAGAAATGATAACAAATAATTGTTTTGTGGGGTTGTTTTATGGAGAGTATATCAGTTAAACAATACCAAATAACCCAGAAATTTTACATTTGGAAATNCACTTGAAACACCTGCTTCTGTATAAAAGAAACCTGTACTGAAGTTTTTATTTTCTTGACATCAAGAAACTGGGAACAAAACTCTGTCAGTAAGATAATAACTAAATAATCATGACTTACTTTTATTGGTAATGCTAATGATCAGATGTTAAGAAAAATGAGATTGGCCTCACATGTACAAACATGACATATACTCAAGTTACATTCTTCAGTAAAAAACAATAATATATCATAGGCAGAGCGTGTGACAAGGAAGAAGGTATAGATAAAATACATTAGAGGATGGCAAGCACTGAGATGAAAACATCTATCAAGTCAAAGGACGAGAGAGTACTTTTTTTTTAACCAAGTAAGGAAGTCTCAATAACAGGTGAAGAATGAGCTGGAAAAGACAAGCTGAGCAAACAGAACCCAAAGCAGAGAAAACAGGTTCCATACATTTTTATGACTCTACCTTGTCACAGATTTGATTTAATTTAGCAATTTGAATTGGCAAAAATCTCTAGGTATAGCATATGAATATTTTCAGTCCATGCCCTAAGATGTAAATTATCCCCTTGTCCAGCATATTCATGCTATACTTGCTGCCTCCCTACTAGTGTCTTAGTAGCTGTTTAAGTGATCAGATCAGTGGTTCTCAACCTGTGGGTCATGACCCCTTTGGTAAACTTCTATTTCCAAAAAATATTTATGTTACAATCCATAACAGTAGCAAAGTTACACTTATNAANTAGCAATGAAAACAATTTTATGGTTGGGGGTCACCACCACATGAGGAACTGTATTAACCAGTTGCAGCAATAGTAGGGTTGCGAACCACTGTATCAGATCAACAGTTGCAGTGTTGCAGTATTTATGTACAAGTAACCTTATTTTACTTAATTATCACCCCAGAGCTTGAGAACAGTAATTTAAAATACCAAAAGGTAGGTTAACTCTGATAGTGCATAGCAACACTTCAAGCCATGTAAGAAAAACCATAGCACAAATGGGGCTAAGTACTATCTGTGATTTCAGGCCTTTACTGTGAGTACTGGCATGTGTCCATGTGGATAAGAGACCATTGTAAGATAATGAGTCTAGGTGCACTGTCAGAGTCCACCATGGAACAGAACCACTGGGATATATATATATATATATATATATATATATATATGCCTCATACTATTGCACAGGCTTAACAAGTCCAAATCCAATAGTGTAGGTTGACAAGTTGGACCCCAGCCAACAGTCACTGTCAAATTTACAGTGAAGACTCATGGTCCAAAGGCAATCCCCTGGCAGAGGGAAGCTTTTCTCTTTTATGTGACCTTTAACTGATTGGATGGTGCTCAAACATGTTATAAGAGAGCAATGTGATTTACTCCAAAGTCTACCAATTTAAGTACTGGCCTCACCAAAAAAATAAATAAATAAAAATAAAAAAATAACTTCCGTGGCTTGCAAGATGCTCAGCACGTACTGCCAAGCCCTGATGATCTAAGTTCAATCCCAGGAATCCACATGTTGGAAGGAGAGAAAGATACCCAAAGTTGTCTTCTGGACTATATACATGTGTCATCTCACATACACAACACACACACACACACACACACACACACAAACACACATCATGATAAGTAAATGTAAAANCTGCTTTCACAGGAACATCCAGAATGCTTGACTAACAAGACACTAAGAGTGAGCTACAAATTGACACATAAAATTAACCACCACAAGAACTTCAGCACATACTGCTTAACAGCTAATTTGTAAGATGCATGTGAAAATTATCTCAAATGTTATGCTTACTTTTTTTGAGATGAGGAATCATTTCTGAAAAATAACTATAAATTAAACTCAACTCTGGGAAATAACTATGAATTGGATTCCACTGTACTTAAAGTTACTTAAAATGTATCTGATTGTCTGTTAAGTCGATTTGAGCTGCAATAAAAATGGCAAGAAAATAGGCTGGGGTTATTAGGGAGCAGCTTACACTCAAAAGGAAAATGAATGTATTAGATCTGGGAAGGGAAATAAAGAAACGAAAGTCAATTGTTGTGCTGAGCGAGTCACCTATTTAAGCTTCCTCTGAAAATAAGCACAATGGTAATATGAAAACACAGACATGAGACAGGACAGAGCTAAAGAACAAAACAGTAAAAGACCATCTGTATATGTCAAAGGGAAGGATTGGGAGGGAGGATCAGAAAACTGTAGAATAGAAATGATGTCTCCCTGGGAATGATGAAAGGGACTATAAACGCTCTCTGTTCAGAGAAGCNGCTAGAAAGAGAGGCATCAGTGGATTGCCTTAACAGCACTTGGCCCCTGGCGATAATGTCCTGAGGTTCAGGAAGAAGGAGACGATAAAGCTGGAGTCAGAGTGCAGCCAGTGTGTGTAAACCCTTAACTGCCTTTCCTTGATTCTCTGCTCGTTCAGTCCAAAGCCTCAGCTAGAAACACACANTATTTGTACTAAAAACCAATTCAACAGTCACTTTGTCACCTGCATCTTCGTTCCAAATTACCCAGCTGAGAAGAATTAGGTCTGGAGCAGAAATTAAATAACCAATTCATAACCAAAAACAAGCTTTCATTCTTCTGCAAGAGGAATTTATTTAATTTCCCTTCACACAGTCTATNACCCATATTTATTGAAACATCTTCCACGATCCCTGTATTTCTTCCTCAGGCTTTGATGTGTTGTTGCCCTGAAAGGCCTGTGGATGGAATTATCTTCAAAAGATGCACTGGAATCCTGACTCAACTTAGGACTCAGGAGCCAAGGGTCAGAGGCACCTGTACTCTTGCACCTACCTTCCCATAGCTCTCCTAGCCTGTGTCTGGAAGGGGAGTATGGGAGCTCATCCCATCACATCTGATTAAGACAACTCTGGAGTATGGCTCCCACTCAGCAGTTGTTGGGCAACTGGCGACACCCTCCCAGAGACCATCCAATACTAGTCCCTCGCCTGGCTGCTGTCCTGCTTTCATTGGCAATCTCTCCTGGGAACATTTCCCAACAAATTAATGCACAGACAATCTTTATCTCAGACAGCCAGGGAAAGGCTCCACCATTTCTGTTCTTTAAGGCTTTTTATGCTTCTGTCCAAACAATACAGATTAAACAAACCCAAGACGTTTTATCTTGAGCCCTTGATTCTATAACCAATTTAGTCTGAGTTAGAAGCATTTTAATTCCATCACCATCGATGACGCCATACATGACGTCATTAGTGGCCTGCAGGCTTTAGGATAAAAAGTAATTCCTTTTTATCCTAAAAAGACCGTGGACCTAGGGATCAAATGGACAGATGCAATACATCATGACAAATTCCATCTGGATAACCAATTTTTGATTCTGAGTCTCCAAAAGCAACACTGACCTCAAAGAAGTTTATGTAAGTCAATGAGCAATGCTTAAACTACCTGATACATAGTAAATGCAAATTGTTATTCCANTTTGCTGTCTAAAAGAAATGATTTCATCATAAGGAAAACAGAGCTGATCCAAAGGCATGTTCCTACAGGAAGGTAGAAATCTAGTTAATTCTGCCATAACTGAAATAAAGTAGCATGGTAGCATGGTGATCTTTTTTTTCCTGTTCACCAGTAATCTCAATGTTCTCTTGAATTATTGAGGTTTGTTTTGCTTGTTCATTAGTGTTTATTGAGTGGTACTGAGATACACGGAGNTTTCTTCAGTGCCAATAAAGAAATGAATAAATCAACATTAAAGGAATTAGTGAAAGTGATGAATAGAATGGGGAAATAAGTGTAGACATGGGGTACAGTAACTGCATAAGGGACACTTCTGTCCATAGAAGAAGGAAAAAGCTCTCTGAGGGAGGGACATCTGATATACATCCCGAGGGAAAAACAGAATCCAATCTTTTTCATATACAGAAAATGGTCTTCCCAATATAGGGAACATCAGGTTTAATTATCTAGCTTGGAATCCCAACACAGATCATAGTAGAAGATAAAAGCCTAGAGGTGATCAGGAACAGGGAATGCCAGTCCTGTGGTATTGAGCAATCTGACTCAGCAGTGTACAAGCAGAGGAAAGGTTTTTGTTTCTCTCTGTTCTTGGCTCCTAAACGAATTACATCAAATATCCCTTGCCAGCCCTTTAATGACACTTCAGCTAGAACTTACAGCATTACAGCTGGACTCAGACATTGCATTAGTCAAGCCAGTAAAATGAAATGGACCTAACTCTTTAATGAAGCTCAATTTTCTGCTCTTCTGCTGAGGGTGTTCAGCACTTGGAGGACCATGGGATCAGCTCCTCCTCTTCATCTCCCCTGTTCCCCTTTTCTGGGTGTTACCTTCTCCTCTTCGGTTTAGAACCTTAGAGAAGAAAAGATGAAAGGGAGGGACTATCTTTGGTATCACTGCTGTAGTGGCTTCACTTTCTCAATTGTCAATGCTGTCACAGACACCCAAATGCTGCCANTCACATGGGAGTGTGTGAGGATTCTTCAGGAAGACTCACAAAGCTCTTCCATTCCTTGAGGGAGCCAATCAACTCCCACGCACTTTGCATCTCCATCCCTCAGTGATGCACACTGGAATCTCTTGCTTCCAGAAATGTTGCTAGTGCCTGGTTCCCTGTCCCAACACCCATCTTATCTGTAGAAGGATTGGCATCCTTTTCCCACTTCCAGTAAAGGCATGACTTCCCTAGTGATCAACACACTGCACCATACTCTTGTATTTTACACAACTGGTGGACACTTTGGGAATTTGATAACCTCCTTGCATGTACAAATATGCAAATACCCAAGGTACAAGTCACATCACTCACTGCAAACACAAGCAGTCTCTGTAGATGAAAGGACCTCTTAAAGTGGTATTGCCCCAAAAAAGCAGCATCTTTACTAAAATCACTATTCCATTTCTAACTATCTCTTACTTATTCAGGACTGATCACTAATGAATACATATGGTCTGAAATATACTCTCTGGCAAAGGATGGCTGTGCTATCTCCAAGGCTCCCACCAAATAATCCTAAAATGTCAGCTTTTGTCTCTACAATAAACAATCCCTTCTAATGAATGCAAACACCTGGGAAGAGGTGTGANGAGTTCTTCTCTTTTTCCTGATTGATTTTCTTGTTTTAGTTTGTAATGAAAAAGAAAATTAGGTAAGTTGGATGAGTTGATTTCATACTGTGAGAGGAAAGGAAATAGTAGAATCAAACATTCCCTTCTTAATTAACCAGTTAATGTACACAATGGTACAATAAAAAATTAAATGAAAGAGAAAAGGGAAAGAAAAGCAATGTCAGTTTTCTTTTGTGTGTATGATCTATGTACATGTTTGTATGCATGTATGTAGAGCCCAGAGGGCAACAACANGTGCCTTCCTCTATCACTCTCCACATTATTTTTTGAAACAGGGTCTCTCTTTGAACCTAGAGTTCATAGATGCAGCTAGGCTGGTGGGCTAATGAGCTCCAAGGACCCTCCTGTCTCCATCCCCTCAATCCAAGGGTTACAGACATGTGTCCCCATGGTTGGCTTTTAGGTGGGAGCTGGGGATTTGAACTAAGGTCTTCAGGCTTTGTGCAGCAAGCAATTTANTGACAGAGCTACATTATAACCCATTATCAGTTTGAGAGAGAGAGAGAGAGAGAGAGAGAGAGAGAGAGAGAGAGGAGAGAGAGGAATTATGAAATCAAGTAAGCATATTGATTCTTCATCTCTGACATTTAATGATTATAGATAATTAAACAAAACTATAAGTTGGAACATCATTCTATGACTAATGAACCATGTACTAAGCATGAGAACAAACCAGATCTGAGGAATTAGAAGTTCCAGTGAGTTCTAAAGAGTAAAATTNAAAAATGGTTACCATGGCACTACTAGCCACAGAGCATCAGTGGCCAAATATCCATTCCAGGCATCCATTTGAACATGGAGTTAAGTAGTGAAGCACAGAATCACATTATAACAGCCAACTTGGCCACCCATCCTCTTAAGCCATAGGTACACAAATGAGGTGCAAGAATAATGCACCCTTGTTCTCAAGGGTCACCCCACACATGTGGCTTTAATTTTATTCAAGGTGATTGGCAATTACAATCCTTCAGAAATGTTGGGCTGCAAGTACATGAGCTGAAAGTATTTTAGGTCACCTAGATTTATAAGATAGTTCTAGCCAGGGAGATAACCAATAAGATGAAAACTTTTGAATTATAAGACATACTGCATTTTATGGAAAATTTTCTATGAAAAGTAAACCTCTAAAACAACCAAAAAGAGACTAAAGCTTAAAGGGGAGGAAGAAAGCAGTGTAGTTATATCTTAATTAAAAATTTATTTAAATTTTTAAGTAAATAAAAAGAAAGTAAAGCTTTATGAACCTACCGATCCTTGATTTGCTTTAGTGTTTCTTATTGTAACAATACAAGAAATGACAAGTCCCTGTTGGAGAACATTATTTTGAAGTGTGTTACTTTTGTTTGTGTTGCATTTGTTTAACTCTGTGAAGCTGTGTTACTGTGCCTGTCTGAAACACCTGATGGTCTAATAAAGAACTGAANAGCCAATAGCAGAGCAGGATTAAGGATAGATGTAGCTGGCAGGCAGAGAGAATATATAGAAGGAGAAATCTGGGAGGATAGAGAGATCGAGGAACTAGAGAGAGCTAGGAGCCAGAGAAGGAGGAGGACTCCAGGGGCCAGCCACCCAGCTACAGAGCGAGCCACGGAGTGAGAGTAAGATTTACAGAAGTAAAAGAACTAGAAAAGCCCAGAGGCAAAAGGTAGAAGGGATAATTTAAGTTAAGGAAAGCTGGCAAGAAACAAGCCAAGCTAAGGCCGGGCATTCATAATTAAGACTAAATCTCTGTGTGTGATTTATTTGGGAGCTAGGTGGCTGGCCCCACAAAACAGTCAAAAAATAACAAGTCCCTGTGGTGCAAATACAGTATCCCCGATAGTTCTTCCTCCCCAACCCCTTCAGCCATTCCTCCATGTGACTTGAGTCCCTATGGACTTGCAGAACTGCTCTCTAGCAGAGACTCAATACTTGGTTGGGACCAAGTAGGCTTGTGTCCTCCTTCCTCTCTTCTGCTTGGGACTCTCCAGAGTCCTGTTAGGTCTGCCTCTGACTACCCACCTCAGCCCTTCCTCCTCCTAGGCCACCCCCATCCCCTTTGGACTCAGTGTCATCCATGGCCAGAGCCAGGGTACCACTAGTTGTGCTTCTTATCCCCTTCATGGAGCCAGAGTTCTGCTTAAGAAACTCCAAAGTCAGTCCTCTTCCACTGCCTGCCCGCCTATCACCCATCNCACCCACTGCACCAATCTGGGACTGCTTAGAGTCTGAACCCAGAGCTCCAACCAGAACTCCAGATCTGGGACTCTGAATCTAAATCCTAAATCCTAAAACACAGAGTAACCCCAAGACTGAAAACCAAGCATCATTCTTCTGGTCCACTACCCATCAGATTGGGGCAAGAGCAACCAAAGAACCAAACATTGCCCAACAAATGCAAGGCCAGATACACCAAGAAATACCACAAACATCATAACTCCAGATGCCTAGATCCCAGGGGTGTGGGGGCATGAACAACCAAGAAGACAATATGCCTCCTCCACAAGCCAGCAACACTATTGTAATAGGACTGACAGAATTAATTTATTTCGGCTGATTCAAATGGTACAGTCTATCATACCGAAGAAAGTATGGTGTCTGGAATAGCTCCATCTATGACAGTATGAGCTTGTGGCACAGATTGTTCTTATCTTGGTAAATTAGAAACAGGGAGTGCTCAAGCTATAACCCTGAAGGTTACTCCCAGTGCCCCAGTGGTTCGACTCAGCCATGCCCCCCNACCCCAACTCGGTTCTACAATCTTCCTAATAGTATCACATGTTTGGGATCAATTATTCAACACATGAGTCTATGGGAATATGTCACATATATGTCCTAACATCCTGCTCCTGGTTTCCCCAGATTCATATCCATCTAATGATGTAAAATGCATTCAGTGCAACATTAAAAGCCCTCACTGTCCTAAGAACTCCCAACAGTGTTCAAAGGTACACAATCCCTTCTGAGACTCAACACAACTCTTAGTTGTGAGATCCTGTAAAATTAAATAAAATAAAACAAGTTATTTCATTCTGATGCAGAGTAGGAAGGGGAAAAAATCCTTTTTCTTAACTGGAGGAACTGGGTATAGCAAGGAAAGATTGGACCAAATTAAACAGCAAACAGCACACCCTGTAGCTTGATGTCTATCATGTAGGATTGATAATGTCATTATCTGAGTTCAAATAAGCTTTGGGAGCCTAGCCATTCAGCATTGCACCTGNAGCACATATGGACTCTCTCTTGGCTCCACTCATTGCCTGCAGCTTTCTTTGGCAGACATCCATATTTCTGACATCTCCAACACCATTGAATATCCAGGGCAACTTTGATTTCACCTTCCCTTATTTCACACTAAGCTCTCAGAACCTCTCTCAAGGAATCTGACTTTTCTGCACACTGCCTGGCTTCATTAGCTTTTGTAGACAATTTTGATACATGATCCAAAAACTCTTAGCATTCTGCAAGCCAGCAAAATCATCATTACATTCATGTCATAAAATTTTGATGCCAGGTTGAGATGCAACCAGGGCCAATTAGACCACAGCTACAGTGGCCTCCAAACTGCTATAGCATCAATGTGCCTACATGGGTAAACCTGAGAAGACGTTTCCCTAAGTGCTGTTTAAGCTGGGCACCTGTGTATTAGCACTCTCAGCTCAGGAACTTTTCTTTNTTTTCACGCATATTCTTCTTGAATGAATTTGTGTTTTGGTNGATTGGAACACTTGGCTGATAGGGTCTTGACCTCTAGGCATCTTCTCTATTGTCCCAGTGAAACTTTCCTTGCCATACCTTTAATTTCCTCAGTCCTTAGCATCCCTCTGTCAGCATCTGCTTTCCCTCAAATTTGAAATATATGTACTCTTGCTACTTTACTTATCAAACTGCACACCTTTATTTCTTTCTGCTCTGCTCCTTGTTTTAAATCCTCACTATATAAGTGACTAAAAATAGCCAACAACAAACATGCTACCATCTAAATGCTATGCTATGTTGCCATTCTCTCCACCAACAAAATATTCTATTANTTTTGAACCAACAAGAACAACATCAAGNTTACGCCAATAGCNATCCTATCCTGAAGGATCTAAATCTTGTACCTGATATGCTCTTAGCTAAGATATGAGAGTATTATAACTGTAACTCTCTAGTCTTCAACCTCATCAAAGACCCCAGAAGGAAAATGATATTACCTGAGTAAGCAGGAAGTGCAAGCAAGCAACTTCCGAAGTATGCANGAAATGGCAGAAACAGCTGGCTGCCTAGACAATCACCCATTGTTTCTCTGCAATGTTGGGGCATCCACTATTGGCTATCAGCCTAGCATAGCTGNTAGACCATTTTCAAAAGTAGGAAAATTTGAAAGACTGTCCCATCCTGTCTTGGCAAGGTTCAGCAGTTGCTTTTCCTTGTGTCCTGCTTATCCAGATTGGACAACGTGCTTACTGTCAGCAGTCAAGGCAAGGGCTATTCTTTGCCCAACAGACCATTTTTGCTAAGGAGAAGACAAATTCCATATGGAGTGTCTTTGATGCCCAACATCCTCTCAGGAGTAAATCAGTGCGACCAGGAGCAATTATGTCTCATATCAAGAGGACTCTAAGTTATTAAAATATTTAAATTCCATATTTTCTAGGTTTATGAAGTGGTTGAAGATTACCTATCCACCTAAAATACATCTCTGTTCATCTAGAAAACCTAACTAATTTGACTATAATTTGGACAAACAAGGGTGACTATTAACCTGTAACTCTTACTAACCTATATAATTTAAAGACTAAGGTTTTACATTATAAAATTAAATAATCTGTAAACAAATGTANAGTANAAGGACAATGACTTTGAAGTTGTGACAATATACAAAATTATCTTAATCAGAGGTAGAAATGTATAGTGCACTATGACAACAATATCCATAATTTGTAGCAATATACATAATTTAAATTTGTATCAATATACAAAAATATTTTAAACAGAAGGAACATATTACAATATGACAAATGTAGTTTTGAATTTGTATCATTATACAAATTATCTTAAACAGGAATAGAAAAATAATTTTACATTTGTATCAATATACAATAATCCATACCAATGCAAATTATCAAAAGCAGATAGTTGCTAAATTAGTTTACAAATAGATACAATAACCTACTTTGTTTCCTATCCTACCTATCCCTCTTTTTTCTATTCCAAATGAGATTCCTGAGTCTAACTTTATTGTTCCACCCCCAAGCCTATAACAACTTAGAACCAACCCCTACTGATGACAATTATGCATAACACTGAGAAAACAAAAACCTGTTGGGAGAGGGGGTATCATTTTCTTAGAATTGCTTCTTACTATCAGGGGGCAATGGTATCTCTGTGGGATCCTGTGAAAAATTAGAATAATGGTTAAGTCTCATGAGGAATAGCTGTAACATTTGTAGCCAGTTTCAGCGTAATGGGTAAAGCTTATCTGAAGTTCTGGATAGAGATGTAAGATGGTGGACCATCTCAGCCTGGAACTGTTCTGAACAGTTTGTAGTCCAAAGCTGACCTTTGTGTGGTGTTATCAGCTCAATGGCATCAATATGACCCAGGTAGAATCATTGTTGTGGGGCCCCATTATCCTTCTGGAGATTTCAGAGACTGTGGTTAGGAAAATTTATTGTTCACTATGGAAAACTTAAATGTTATTAATATCAAGACAGAAAGTTTAAACTTTAAGATAGTAATATTTCTAAAGAAAGGTTCTAAAGAGAATAAGTATGGAGAGTAAGAGAATTGTGACAAAAATAGTCCCTAGATTTTTTATTTTCTTCTGTCCCATACCAGGTGGCTCTTCCGATATGAGACAGGAAAAAAACTATTTTTTTCTTTTAACAACATGCTTGGATTTAGAGGAGAAAACCACACTCCAACTCTAAAGCCAGCTTTAATTAGGATTGCAACTTTTTTGAGACTCTTAATCTCAGGGTCTTGGGTTCGTGCCCATGTTGGGTACCACTTGTTATGCAAACCCACAAGAGTCTGTTAAAGAATCTCAAGAATTTATTAAAATATAAAATGGAGATAATACACTCACACATACAGAATGAAATAACACTGCCACTTATCCAGCTGTTGTTGTCCTCAATTCTGCCCAAGGGTGATGGGAACCAACTGCAAGCTGCTCCACACCACCTGACCCAATCCTCGCTACCCAAGAGAAAACATGACCCCTCTCTCTCTCCTCTTAAGTGGTCATATATGCAGACAAGACCACTCCTATTGGGTTAGATACCCCAAGAGCCATTGGTTGAATGGAATGAATTCCCACTACAGGTGTCCTTTTGCTCTACTTATTTTCCTGCATACTTTCATCTTTTTATAGCCAAATGATATTCCATTATATATGTATACCACATTCTCCTTATCAGTGTATCTATCAGTAAATATTTAGGTTGAGCCTATATCTTGAATGCTAGAAATAGTGATGCAAGGAGTGAGCGTGTGACTGCAGCTGTCTCTTCAATGTGCCAACTTCAATTCCTTTGCATATATACCCAGCAGTGAAATTAATGAATCATGTTCAGAAGAAAGCTATGTTTTTATTATAAAGAAATACAAAAATTATTAGGGGGCAGCTAAAGAGACATCTTGGCAGTTAACAGTGTAGTACTTTTACAGAGGACCTGCATTCAATTCCCAGTATCCACTTCGGATGCTCACAATAGCCTATAACTCTAACTCCAGAAGATCAGACTCTGTCTTCTGTCCTTCACAGGCACCTGAACTCACATGGTACACCCTCATACAGACACTTACATATACGTATAAGTAAAAATAAAATAAGATATTTTTAAGACTAGTATTAGACAGGACCACAATTGACAATCAATACTATATAAGTGAATTTTCTACTCAAATCTATAGAAATAATCTTCCAATATAAAAAGTGTACAACTATATTGTTGTGTAAATTTTAAAGTAGAAGTCATATAAACAGAAACCTGTAGCTGACTACCTGNTGTTGGAGATGAAAACCAGTCAACCACAAGACATAGGATGTCACAGGAGGTCAAAAGAAAACAAATAAAAGAGAAATTCATTATCTGGAGGAATGTATTTAAAACCCAAAGTTGAACTCCAGTGTATCTATAATTTTGTCCTTTAAATATTAGAGGTGAGGGAAAGCTAAGAATATGAAGAACCATTTGATACAAATATATCTGGTTTATGGGGTGGAGGGGGTGGGATCCCATAGCTGGAAACCATTATACATATCCTAGGCCTGGCAGGAAAGAATGTTACATTGTGCTGTTTTAAGGACATGGCAATGAGAAGTTTTGAGAAAGGGAACTTGTCAAACAGGATCCAGGCCACAACACTCACCTTCAGAGCAAACTCTTCCAGAAACATTTCCAGAGTAAGACTCAGATGAGGGATTAAGATGATAGATGAAATGAAGCTCATCCTGTGGTTATGGGATAATAGCCAAAAGGGGAAGCATCCAAACTTATAATTGTCAACTTCCCTTANGAATGGCAAAGCAACATGAGAAAACCTGGCTTATCTGCTTCCACAAGTATCATCACTAAGTGAATAAATGATCCATGTTCTGAAAATGATAGTGATTTAGAAAATGACAACAGACTATCTTCTCTGTTAGTTGTATTTTTCCTCTGTACAGAAAAGTCAACTGACTAACACACAAGACATGAACATGCACAACCCCTCCCCCAAACAGTGCTTGCCTTCATCTTTAGTGACTTGAACTGGGTAGGGAAATGTCACTTTTAGTACTTCATCACCATGAAATATAATAAGACTGTATTGATTTTTTAAAAAAAATGAAATCAATAATGAGATCCAAAGAGTCTGCCAAGAAACTCATTCTCTGAATTGCTTCTTGTAGAATCAATTATTTATTTTGCTCCCCATAGTCATCAACATGCATGGTACCAGGAGTCCACTATGTTCAACCTCTTACTCCGTGTGGACCAAGAATCCTCAGCAAAGAGGTAACACTGCTGCAAGCCTTTGGCTAATAGAACACAAGCCCATGCGCACTAGCTACTGTGGTACTGTGTGGCAGAACTAAAGCCAAGCACTTAACAGTAACAAAGAGAAATTTCAGGCAGGAACATGATGTAATAAAGACATTCCATGCTGAATAGTGGGAATACCCTGCAATTGTTTCCTTCATTTTGTTGATGAATAAAATTGTTCTTAAAGACTCGTGCTGAACAATAGATTATTGAGGATAATAATCTATATAATAATCTATTATTGGGGTGGGGGAGCTCTTTTGAGATGGGAACAGGAGAGGCAAAGAATTAGCTTCCTTCCTAGCCTGTAATTAAGAAAAACAATAATCTCTTTTAAATTTTTTTTCTTGATTTCAAAGCTTTTAGTTTTAATTGATGTTCCTTAGATATCTTCTCAGCAATTAACAGGATGTGTTTGTCTGTTTTCTCCTGTTCCGTCTTAAAGTCTCTCCTTACACCTCAAAGCCTTCTATAGATTCATATGTGCAAATGTACACACCCCTAAAACTCAGCTACCTGAAATCTTAGCTGAACATTCGTAGATTATTGATTAATATAGAATCAATGTAGTTTAAAGGCTATAGTTTTAATCTCTTGCTTTGATTTCTACCTCTCAAAACCTTAGTAAAAAAACAAGATCTTTGAGCCAGTAGCTTTCTTCTTTTATGACAGGCAAAAGCTGAAGTAAAAAAAAGTTTCTCCTTCAAGGTCGCCCAATGCTTCTCCACATTCGCCTTGCAAAATTTTACCTGATACTAAATTCTACCTTCAAGAGCTCTGACCGAAAGATCATTAGGTTTGTTGGGATAAACTGNTAAAGGTAGAAATTCAATAGTGAACCACCAAGAATTTAGGTGGGACCACAGGATGGTTCCCGTTCACCCCCCATCCTACGTGGTACACAAATTAGTAGAGAGATAAACACACCTGACATGCAGAAATCCGCCATTTAGAGCTCAGATTTTATAGTAAATAGTAATTTTTATGATTCAAACCCAAACTTTCCCATAGGAACAATGGGAAATAAAGCTTTAGATGCAAAGAATATTTCATCAAATTCTGTTCAATATATAATAAAAGCATTCAGATAGTTCATCATTTTCTTAAACACACAGTATTAGGACAATTATGTATAGAAACATAAATGGATTTGAACACTCACAAACGTAGAGAAGGATGTTTNGTGTAACTCCAAGTCATGAGGACCCAGCTGAGTTTTTCTGGAGAATTTGCAAGATACCATATTGTCTTCTCTGGGCTCAATCCCTAATTATCCCTGGGAATATTCTCTATTCTTTTCTTTCTAAAGGTNCTTTTTCCAAACACTTGTCTGTCAAGCTCAGTCTAGACGGCAGATTATAGCTGTTTCACACCTCGCAAGTATTCACTTGGCAATTCACGCTCTCATAAGTCATACACAGACTTATTGCTCTTTGTTCAAATTTCAAATTCTCAAAAAAATATGATCAAATCTGTATCACAGCTTATGTTTACAATTCATAATTTTGAAGGGATATCATGAAGTATCACATCATTCATTTAGAGACACACTTGTCAACCCAGTATATGTTCATCACTATCTACCCAGCCACAGAAGACAAGACACACCCCCATCCCTTATGAAAGCTACTTTATAAAAGAAAGAGCCACCTCGCCCCCTTGTGGGGGATGCTATCACAAGTGCCCAGCCTAGGAAGTACTCTAGGTCCTGATGAATCAGAGGTTCCCTCTAATCCGTGAATAAACCTTGCAAGCTCACTGGGGGAATTTCCTTCCACTTCACTGGGCTCTAGCCTCAAAAGGCAAACCAGCCAGGTAAAAATGTCATCAAAACAGTTCCGTTACTAGAATCACAGACAGAAAATAAGCAAGAAACTGTATGATAAACTAAATAGGGAGATGGTCTGCCAAAATAAGTTAAAATTGAACTTGAAAGTCTCTTAAAATAGTGAAGAAAAAAGTGGCCAAGACATAATTTTAAAACCCATGTATCACACCAAACACAAAGAAAATCATAATTTGCATTAGAAGTAATAACTNACTGGCACCAGCACTGAAATGTACCAGAGGGTAAACTTAGGTATAAAATAAAAAATGTTTTAAAGTCACCATTCTAGATTTACTTCTGTTGCTATGATAAAATACTTGGCCCAATAGCAACTTAGGAAAGAAAAGGTGTATTTGGCCTACAATTCCAGTTTACTGTTGTGGAGAAGTTAAAGCAGGAGCTACAGTCATCAACATCTACAGTCAAGAGCAAAGAGGATAAATGTGTGGATCCCTGCTTGCTTGCCTGCTAGACTTCTTCACTTTTATAGAGTTTAGGCTCAGGTGAAGGAATGGCACCACCCACAATGTCCTGGGTCTTCCCATATCCATTAACAACCAATACAATCCCCCACAGACATGTCTATAGGCCAACCAACTGTAGACAATTCCTCAATGGAGGATTTCTTTCCAGCTAATTCTAGGTTGTGTCAAGCTGAATATTTAAACTAGCCAGCACAGTAACCATCATTAAAAAAACAATTCAATTAAGGAACTATAACCTCATTTGAAATAANTAAAAATTGAAAAATATCAGAAAAGAAATTAAAGCTATAAAAAATCAGAGTGGTTGAAATTCCCAGTGACACTCATTGGAAAAAANTGATATTCTCTGCCCCAGAAGATATCATTTGAAAATAACTTCTTCGTCATGGGTAGGACTTTGTGTCTACTTTCTTTTCTGAATGCTGGGGTTTTTCTTTGGTTTGAATCTGTGCATGGTCCTGTGAATGCTATCACAGACTCTATGAGTTTATATATGTATCAATTCACACTCCAGAGTAGGCCCCGTATCCAAGAGTAGTTGATCAACACACAATGTACTTGTGGTGGTTTGAAAANGCATGGGCCCCATAGGCTCCTGTATTTGAATGTTTAGTCATCAGGGAGTGGCACTACTTGAGAAGGATTAGGAGATGTGGCCTTGTTGGAGGAGGTGTGTCACCAGGGGTGGGCTTTGAAGTTTCAAAAGCCCAAGCAGACCCAATGTCTCTTTCTTAATACTGCCTGCAGATTGGGATCTAGAACTATCAGCTACTTCTCCAGCACTGTGTCTGTTAGCATGCCACCATACCATACACCACGATAATAATGGACTAGACATCTGAAACTCTAAGAAAGCCCCAATTAAATGCTCTTTTTAAAATAAGAGTTGGCATGGTCATGATGTAAGAACACTGACTAAGACAATACTTTATGTTTTTCTATGTGTTTTTTATTTTGGTATTATTGTCTTATTGATGCAGTACTCCACAGGCACTGCATGCACATGATACACATATGCAGACAAAACATCTATACACATAAAAAACTAAATTTAGAAAAATTTAAAAGAACCAAATGAAAATGATAAGCCTTAAAAATAAAGTATTGAAANTAAAACCTACTGAATGGATTCAAAAGTAGAATAGCATGACAGAAGATACAACCAATAAACTTAAAACAAATCAGTAGAATTTACCTGACCTGAACAGAGAAGTAAAAGCCTGTCAAAACATCTGGTAGTCACATCATCTGAGCCTTGACAGGAAAGGAGAAACACAGTGGGCCTGAAGGAGAGTGCAGCTAAATAATAGCTAGAACCTTCCCNAATTTGGCAAAAGTCACAACTTTCTGAAGTTGATGGAGTTCCAAGTAGGATGAATTCAATGAAACTTCCTCCAAGACGTGTCTGAAAACTACAGACAAAGCCGAAATTTAAGAGCAGTAAGAGAAAATGCCACATCACTTCTAAGAAGATATCAGTTCAAATGACAGCAGACATTTCCCTGAAGCAGCAGAGGCTAAAAGGAAAAAGCACAGCAGTTTCCAAAAGTTGAAAGGAAAGAGCTGTCAACCACTAATTCTGTACTGGTGGCACCTGCTCTTTAGGAATGAAGGGGGCAATAATGGCATTTTTAAGTGAAGAAAAAAAGCTAAGATCATTCATTGTTAATAGCTTTACTCTTAAAAATCAAAAAAGAAAGTTCTTTAAAAATACAAGGAATGATAAAAAGAAGGAATGCTGTCACATCGGGAACCAGAAAGAACAATGTGAGTGAANGTATGATTTAATAAAATGAACTATCAACCTTGAGAGCTTTACAGAGAGAATAAGTGGGTGATGACTGAAACAAACCCATGACATGATCTCAAACTCAAGACCGTGATACTATCTAAGTTGTGGAAAGTAGCGCTACTTCCCTGATTCCCCTGAAGTAAAGTTCTGTTCTACATAGATAGCTGTGTCATTAGACTGTCATATCTGGAGCAGCACCAAGAAAATGGTATGAAGAGTAACTGTCTTAGAGTTTTTACTATGGTAATAAAACACCCTGACCAAAAGCATTTGGGGGAGGAAAGCGTTTATTTCATATTATAGCTTGTGGTCCATCATGCAGGGAAATTGGGGCAAAAACCTGGAGGCAGGAACTAATGCAGAGACCATGGAGGAATGCCACTTACTGGCTTGCTCCTCCTGGCTTGTTCAGCCTGCTTTCCTAGAACACCCAGTCACCACACACAATAAAGTGGGCCTGCCCACATCAATCATCAACTAAGAAAATGCGTCATAGGCTTGCCCACAGGCAAGTCTGGTAGGGGCATTTTCTCAATTGAGGTTCCCTCTTCTTGACTCTCTAGCTTGTGTCAAGTTGCCGTAAAACTAGCCAGCACACTAAACTATGAAAACAACATGTTCAAAACAGTAAAAAAAAAAAACTAAAGTAGAATCAAATCTCAGAATGTGTGCATAGAACACACAGAAAGAGTAACAAGTGGGAGGAAATAAGGGGGCGGGCCTTTCTCAAGAGCTCATATGATGTTATTCTTGGATGATATAAAAGACTGAACTATGCAAAGCACCCAGTGGGGTCCTAGGTAAAGAAACCTGGGTGTATGCAGATCTAAGACAACATTGAGCTTGGTGTGCTCCCAGCTTCGCAAGGAAGCTAGCATATCTGATAATGCAAGATCTTAGCTGAAGATGAAAAAGAGATAAGAAAAGGACCTATAATGGCAGGCGCTGACAAATAAGTATACTTTCGAGTGTAATGCATTACTAAGGAGTTACACGATTTGAATTGTGCGTTTCTAAGGAATAGTCAAGCTGTGCTGCGGTACACACGCAAGTCATTTGACCCAAGAGAAAATCAGGCAGACCAAAGCTCTAGTCTTAAATCCTCTTGATCTCAGACAGGACAAAACACATGGGTAGCAAAAGAGGGAGTGACAGTTGGAGATGTGCAAGTGGTCATTGAACCCGAGAGGAAACTGGAAATAGCATAAGCATGCAGGGAGAAGGAAAATGAGCATGATAAAAACCATGTAAGGGATATCAGAGTAGGAAAGAGAGGAATATTCAAATTCTTCTCAACCATAAATTTACCTAAACTCACATCATAAAATCACATAAAATCCCTCAGTAGGATCCAAGAGTTCAGGCTTTGTAGGCAAGCCTCACCCGAGACTCTTGAGCCCCTTTGAAAGTGTATTCCCTGGCACAGAGCTGTGCTGTCTTACTTTGAAAGAAGCTCCTTGAACCTATTTGTTTTTATTCTATTAAAGCAACAAAGTAAAGATGATACCTTCTCCTTATANGGCAACTGAGCATCTATAGTTGTTTGAAAGACTGTAGAGTGAAGCTTATGAGAAACATTCTGAGTGTCATCAGGAATCTATTGAGCCAAACAGAAAGCAATAATGCCACTAATGAAAACACATATAGAACTTACAGCAGAGCTGGAGAGATGGCTCAGCAATTCAGAGTACTGGCTGTTCTTGCAGAGGACCCAGGTTTGGTTCCCTGCACTCGTATAGAGGTTCACAATCATCATTAATGCCCATTTCANGAGCCCTATGCCCTTTTCTGGCTCTGAGGACACTAGGCACACACATATAAAGTAAAAATAAATATTGCAAAAGGAATTTACACCAGAATCACTTTCTGTTTTTTAATGAAGGTCCAAATAAGCATAATGATACTGAGAGAGATCCAAAGACATAGAATTAAAATGATGAAAGGTACCAATTAGAATACAAATTAAAATAAGTAGCATTATCTTATAATCTCCTATGGGGGNAAAAACAAAACTGAGGAGTCACAGAGATAAATTTCCTAAAAAATACAGATAAAATAAGCATATATTTCTTCGATGTATCCCATTATGTTATAATAAGACACTCTTGGAGCTCAAAAAGAGTAATACTGGGATAAACATTACAGAATATTAAAATCATATCTCTATTTAATCAGCAAATATACATTTCAAAGGATGTGAAATAAAGTTCAACAAACCAAGAGATAAGCACTGGTTTGGGAGTTTCAAATTTTCTCAAAAATCACTGTAAAACAANCTATAAAAATAGAGTTTCACTGAGGTAGAAACAGTGACNGCTCTCTCAACCCTTGAAAATATGTTTCATGTTTTACAGTCTTTGAGCAGAGTCCACCTCTAAAATAGTTCACAATATATTGAGTCATGATTCATTTTCCAGAAGTTGCTGTATGGTGTGTGGATGTGGCTATGACAGAGCATATGATCTCCGTGGTACTGCCAGAGACACTTAAAATACCAATTGCCAACAGAGCCAGAAAANTGATAGAAGAACTATGTAACTTTATAGACTCATTGGTTACTTTGTCACATACCTCAATGAAAAAGGTTACTGCCTAATGTAGAGGCAATGCAACAGGCCCCAAAGTGTTTGTTTAAAAATCAATATGATTGTAAAAAATAATAAATAAATCCTAAAACTTTAAGTTGATGATGAGTTAAATATATTTCATTCCCTCTGCTCATTCCCAAAATTAATTACAATAATAATGAAAAACAAAAGCAATTCATAAAAATAAGATGAATCCAAGAAGGCATNAGGATGATCCAGTTTTGGAAACTGGGAAAGGNAGAAAAGAAGGAAGGCCCCACAGGGGGTAACACAAAAGCTGTGCATAACTTAGACTCCAAAAATTCTCAAACATGGAGGCATCATAGGGACCTGATTTGATTCTGGAAGGCTGTTGAAGAATTTGTATGAGATACTGTCACAAACATAGAGTCCCAAGAGTGAGAGCCAGAGGACCAGGACATCTTCTNCAAGACACTATCTTCCCATATANGGCAGGGAAGCTGCACCTGTGCAATCTCAACAATATGGTTCCCTGAACAAAACCTGCATAATGGTAACACCTGTTAGGGGAAATCCCATAAGATCCTACCTATAGATGAAGANCTACAGACAGTGAANGGCTGTTGGGAGAGGAAGAATCAGTATTCCACAGGAATGAGCCCCAAATGTGATTCAATTCCAAGTGGACAGCCCTAAATAATATACATACAAGCAAAACTAGATGGACTCAATAGAGCGTGTGTGTGTGAGTGTGTGTGTGCATATGTGTGTGTGTGCATATGTGTGTGTGTGTGTGTGTATGTGTGTGTGTGTGTATGTGTGCGCGCACGTGTGTTTTCAGAAGAGGCCAGTAATTTGAAAGGGACCATGAGGACACAGGAGGAGTTTAAGAGGGAGGGAGGGAGGAATGATGTAAATACTGTATTCATGTATAAAATTCTATAATAAAAGTAATTTTTAAAAAGCACAAATTCCATACTCCACCCACCCAGAGGACTTGGAAAACCTAAATCAAAGAAGCTCTGTATAGGCACTTGAAGAGATTAAGTGAATGTCTGTACAGTGAGCAGTGAGATGGGTGGGTATCTTCTTTCATTTGTCTCCAGGAACACTACAAATTCTGTCCATCTGCCAGACAAGAGTAAAAGAAGCATCCCTGTACTGACTAATCAGGACCAGCTGATAAAGAATAAAACTATAATAACAGCTTAATCCATCCCTGAGCCAGAAAGCCTTTCAGTGAGGCTTCTCAGTCAGCAGACCACACCAGCCACAAACACCCCACGCCCAAGCTGACACACCCACTCCCAAACACTGCGGGTAGACCAGCA
The DNA here is from genome assembly GCA_001675575.1 of Neotoma lepida. Taxonomy (NCBI): domain Eukaryota; kingdom Metazoa; phylum Chordata; class Mammalia; order Rodentia; family Cricetidae; genus Neotoma; species Neotoma lepida. The sequence continues at coordinate 88,380 of LZPO01055267.1, forward strand.
GCAGGCAGTGGAGAAGCAAAGCCCACACACGCTAGGAAAGCTGGATCCAGCAGCCTCCAGAGAGCTTGATACATTACCTATTTCCTTCATGGAGAAAGAGAAGATGGTGTGTTCAAGACAAAACAGCAGCAAGTCTTTTAAGAAATGCCCAAAGGTCAATAAAAGAAAGNGGAAAAGAGCTCTTGGAAATTTAAAATAAGATAGAAAAAAAAATGATTTGCCTAAGAAGAGTTAGAGAATGTGGTTAAGACATTCTCCAGAAAGTAGGGCAAAGAAAAAAATATTGAAAACAGCAGGGGGGAAAATTCAAGGATGAGCCCAGGAAGTCCTCCATCCTATTAACAAGAGTTCCAGAAAAAGAACAGAGAGAGGGATGAGAGAAAAAGGAAATTGCCACATAGATAACACAGAAAAGGTTTTGTAACTGAATGCTAATGGGGGTTGTTTATCACAATAGCTACAAAGAGNCTCACGTGAAAGTAGAACATCATGACATCTCTCAACATCAGGAACACTTTCAGAGAAGTGAACAAAACTGGTCACAAAGGATGGGTGGGGCATCAGAATTGCATTAAGCTAAATACTGGATAAAACTGTGTGACAGGAACACCTCAACATCCTGGTGAAAAATTATGCCCTGGCCAGCAAGATGGCTCAGTGGGTAAAGGTGCTTGCTACCTGGACTGAGATCTGAACTCAATCCTTGGGGTCCATATGGTGCAAGGAGTTGTCCTTTGACCTCTATACATGCATTGTGATAGACATTAGTGTGCCTATGCTCATGTACACGCACACACACACACACACACATACACACAAAGTAAATAATTGTAATGACAATGTAAATAAATGTCTAAAAAGTTGCTTTCATCCTTAAAGACCCTTATATAAAATTACAGATATTTTTGGATATATGAGGTTTTTAAAAAGTCTGCTTTTTTGACACTATTAATAACTTTACAAAATTAAAGACTAACCTACTATAATATTTTTGTATCATTGCTATAGCAAATTTCCAGGAACTTCATGGTTTAAAATCATGTACATGTGTTGTTTCTATAGCTNTGGAATCTGATCCAGTAGAGCTGGAGGGTCTGGGGAAGTTCTGTTTTGTTGGNTTTTTCAGCTTCTAGAAGCTACCCTCTCCTCNTAGCTCAGAGTCTCTTCCTCTATCTTCAAAGCCAGCATCATCTTCAAGCCTCTCTAATACTAACTCTGCTGCTTTCACTGTCATTCTAAAAACTCTGGATAAACCAGAGTCACCTTCCAACATCTGCAAAGTCCTTTGTGCTCTGAGAAGTAAGCATACACATATTTGAGAAACCCGACTTCAACATCTTTGTGAAGGCTGTTATTCTGACTNCCTTCCCCAAGACAGGACAGTCNCAAAGCAGCTNCCAACTAAAGGAGTAGTAGAAGAGTGTGGTCTCAGAGTGACTACTNCATGGAAAATGAGCCAAGCCAGNTTACAACAGAAGCATGGAAAGCCTAAGGAGGAATGTTTGAAGAAAAAGCCAGAATCATATGTAAATGTTTGTAAGGAGACTTATAGTTCTGAGAAAGAGTTTGAGTAAGAACTAATGATAGTCTATCAAATTTTAAATGAGTAATTCATTAATACTTGGGAAGACCAAAAGAATACACAAGACTGGGACTAATCATAGGAAACCACATACTCCAGATGTGGGTGATACTTAGATCTGTCTCTTATACACATCTAGATGTGTATAAGAGACAGCTCCAGATGTGGGTGATACTCATATGGCTGGTGTAACATAAATCTAAAAAGTGATCCAATTAAAAGGTATTGAAAGGCTCCAAGNGGTGATGGGGACAGAGAGTNAATGGGCTATAATATTCTCAGTGGAAGAAATCAGTACATACTAAAAGAAAAAAAACAATAATCAACTGAATATACAACTGTTTGGCTTCTTAAACTTTGTAGATCTGTAACTCAATAGACATAAAGTAAAAGTACAAACATCCATAAAAACTTTGTTATATTAAAATAGAACGTGATAATATACCCCTTGGTGATTATTTGGAGAGAAATGCACAAGAGAAAAGAAATGTGCAGACAGCAAGAAGATAATAAGGCTGTTGCACTGTGTCTGCAGTGTAAGATGTTGCTTACCTCAGCCATGTTTGTGTCTTGTTCTTGCTTTGANGCAGTCTCATTGACCTTCCAAACTTTGGAGCACAATTAAAACATTTATTTTTTGCTTATTTTCTTAATTTTTATTTTTTTATTTTATCTTTGCATGTGTATGTATGATGTGTGTGTGTGTTAACATGTGGATGCAGGTATGATGTATGTGTGTAATGTGTATTGTCTGGTGTGTGTGTGTGTGTATGAGTGTGGGTGTATTTGTATGTATGTGTGACGTGTAGTGCCTTGTGTGTGTGTGTAAATATGTGCATATTGATGCATATGTAAATGTATGTATATGTAGTGTGTGATGTGTGTGCATTTATGTGTGAGTATGGATATATTTATTTGTGATATATATGTTCACATGTGAGTGTGTTTGTGTATTTACAGTGTATGATGTGTGTGAATGTGGGTGTATGTGTGTGTAGGTATATGCTACATAGTGTCCAATGTGTGTGTGTATATATTAGTATATATGTGTATATACATATATATTGCATTTTCATTATACATTCATCTGTTGATGGGTATCATTATCTACTGATGTGTGAGTGTATGAGTACAGGTGTATGTGTTTGTGTGTGTGTGAGTGTGATGTGTATATAATGTGTGTGTGCTCACATGTGAGTGTAGAAGTGAGTGTGCTATGTATGGTGTGTATGTAAAGGTCAAAGGACAGTCTCAGATGTTGGTCCCCACCTCCCATCTTGTTTAAGATAGGGTGCCTTTTCTTGTTTGTCACTATATACTTCAAGCTAGCTGGATTGAGAGCATCAGGAAGTCTCCTGTCTGTCTCCCATGTCAACATAGGAATGCTGGGATTGTAGACATGAGCTACCACACTGGCTTTATTTGGGGTCAGGGCATTGAAACTCAGGTCTTCATGTTGTGCAGCAGGGATTTACTCACTGANGCATCTCCCCAGGCTTAATTTTTGTTTTTTAAATTAGCTTACCAAGTAGTAGATTTCCATCCAAATTTTCACATATATTTCAGTTTGGTCAATCCACAGACACACACACTCCCTCATCTCTGTACCCCTTCCCCACCACTTGTCCTCAGTATTCCACCCTCTACTTTGTTCATTTGTCTTCCCCATCTCCTCCTTCCAGTTGTATAATCCTTTATTCATGTTCTCCCCCACCTAGACATGCATATTTAACAGTCAGAGACCAGAATCCTAAGAGAGAACATATGGTGTTTGTCTAAGCTTCCGTTACCTCGCTTAAAATACCATTTTCTAGATCTATTTTTCTGCAAGTTTCATGATTTTGTTTTTCTTTATAGTTGAATAAAGTTCCNTGGTATANATGCACTGTATTTTCATTATCCATTCATCTGATGATGGACTTTTAGGCTAATTCCATTTCCTTGATGCTATGAAAAGAGCAATGGCTAATGTGGGTGAGCAAGTATCTCTTTGGCAGATTGTGGCATCCTTTGTGTGTTTGTGTAGGAATGGTGGGGTGGGGTCAGACAATACTTCTGTTTTTAGTTTCTTTGCAACAATCCCACGCTGACTTCCACAGTGGCTGCACTAGCTTACACTCACACCAAAAATGTGGAGTACCATTTTCTCTACATTCTCACCAGCATTTGTCACTTGTTTTCAAGTGAGATGAACTCCCAAAGTACTTTTCATTTGTATTTCCCTGATTGCTAGAGANGTGTTGAGCCCTTTTTAAAATATTGATTGACCATTTGTATTTCTTCTTTTGAAAACTCTTAAGATCATTGGCCTACTTAGTGATTGGCAGCTTTGTTCTTTGTTGCTTAATTTTTGCAGTTCTTTATATATTCTAGATATTAACCCTTTGTCTCTGGTATAGCNGACAAGGATTTTCTACCATTCTGTAGGCTGTCTGTATTCTGTTAGTAGATTCTTCTGCTGTGCAGAAGCTTTTTAATTTCATGGACCACAATAGCATAGAAAACATCCCAAAAATTGACAAGTAGAGCTCTGTGATCTTTCTTCGTCTTCTAGCAATTAAATATGGACTATTTTCTGGAGCTGAAACATCATCATCTCCTTTAGAGGCCTTTCCAGGTGATTCAATGGCTACAAACAGGTTGCCTTGTTTATTCCCTTCATCATACTGGCCAATATCTAACAACTGCTCACTTGCTGCGTGTTTACTTGTCTGTGAACATCGGCCTCCATCCTGCAGAATATAAACTGCCAGAAAGCCAGGCTGCTCTGCTCGTCCACAGCCCACCCTTGAGATCTGAAACACCGCTGGCCCTTATAAGGACTCGGTACTTAAGATGATATTTACATTTTCNCTCTCTCCTGTTCCATCTTCCCAAAAAAAGAAACACATAATTATAAAAGGTATCCATTTAAACTTGTCTAAAAGCTCAGGTCACCTTTAGTAAATCTAGTATNGGAACAGAAACCCCAGTACCTGGAGGAATCCTGGCTNCTTCTGCTGTTCAGTCTATGGACTGGGTAAATTGCTTCACCCTTCTAGGGGTGTCCAATTCTGATATAATTCTGTTCCATTTGCAGCAGTTATATCATAAAGTTGTTTGAGATCACCCACTTCATTTCTTGTTTGTTTGTTCTTGAAACAAGGTCTCACTGTATAGGCCAGGCTGGCCTCAAACTCAGAGACTTGCCTGCCTTTGCCTCCCATGTGCTGGCATTAAAGGTACACCTCATCCAACCCACCTCATCATTTTAAGTGAAAGAAAAAGCAGTCTCAAAGAAAAGATAAAAGATAATTCATCCCTCCCCTCACAATCTGCACACAGTCTGAGAAGGCTGAGTTCACAGGGGCAAGAAGATGGCTTTGAAAGTACTCAGCAGTTTTGGGGGACAAAAATAGCTTTCAGNAAACTTTGAAGAGAGAGAGTTTAAGTTCAGGAAATCCTCTTTATGTTCTTCNGTATATTACAGATGGAATGTATTCTGGAAGTNTCCAGGTGAGNAGTGGGTCAACTTGAATTTTTATTCAAANTATGAATTACNAAAGAGGGGGAATCCAAAGGCAGAAAAAAAGCTAAAGGGCAAACAAAAGATGCTCCTGCATCAGGATAGACCATGTACCTGGACCATGTCACTGTGGGACATGTGAAGAAGAGATATAGGCAAAGAGATGGTGACAGCGATGTACCAGAACACAGATNACAGCCTATNGTGTTAAGACATCAGAGACACCAAGGGAAACAATTGGGCTGCATTGGACTTAATGCATCTGCTTTGTCCACAACATGCCACCTTCAGGAGATGAGGGCAAGGGAAGGACAAAGAAAAGTTCACCTGTCACTTAGCTGTCCTCCCCAAACGCTTCTTGATGGCAAAGGCAACAGGTGGTAGCTCTAGTTTTTAAAATTGCCCTGGGAGTTTCCAGAATGCCACACGCTATTGACAAAAGAATGCTTTGAACTGGGGGAACAAATAATTCAAGCCAATGGCTTTCTCAGAAGAAAGTCTCTAATTTCCTGCAAATATCCCAAGAGTCTGCAGCCGGAGGACAACATTGCCTCCTGTGCCCTTTGTGTGCTGTGCCATCACAAATAACAAACTAATCCCCCTTGGCAGAGTGGGAGCTGCAGATGTATGTCTTAAGAAAGCAAGAGAGTCACTTGCCGATACCACAGGCCCTAGGACTCTCCAAAGGTGGTTGTTTAGCTGGGATGAAATTACTGCTCATTGATTTGTAGCTCACAGGCCAACGTACATGAGAAAAGAAACTGCAAGAGCGTCTCAATTGCTTCTGTGGCACCAGGAAAAATTACACCTAGTAGGTCATCAATAGAGTGCCTGGGCTTTGATAGCTTTTGAAGAGTAAAGCTCTGATTCGGTGCCTGCTGGGCTGGCTGTTAGTGAAATGAGGCTGCTCTGAACATTTTGTCAGGAGTTGTCTCTGCAAATGAACATGAAGCGGGTAGACACATGATGTTTGGGGAGAAGTCAATATTTACTTGTTATATAAACATTTACAGAACATTCGTCTTTTGTAGGTTGTTATACAACATACTGGGGAATTCATGTAATAAGAAAACGCCTTTCCTTCATGCAACATCCAGTCCAGTGTGGGTGGTGAAGGAAAGGGGCAATTAGATTTGATAAAAAGTGGTCAGTGCCAGGTCCTAATGAGGCTTTTGCTCATCTGACCTTTGCACAGATGCCCAAAGACTCCATCTACTTTACACACCACTGAGCAGAATACAAGGCTACTCAGCAAGTCAGATGAGACTTATTAGCACAAGTGGAAAAAAATCTCAGAATATATCTCCTACTAATACAGGCTCAACGGCACCAGCACTGAATATTAAATATAATACATTATAACAGCATTAGAAATTGGTAAGACCGGACTCTTGGTTGGGCACATTTTCAGGCATTAATACAAGAAGGATCAGAATACCAAGTCATGAGTATTCCCTGGAAAGGAGGACAGCAGACAGATGGCTTCAGCCTTGCCCTCCAATACCCCCACAGCCTGCCTTTACCCAATGGCCATTTCCAGAAGTAGAAAACACAAAGGGAAGCCTTTAAAAGAAGTGTTTTTACATTCTGAGGCTCAGCACGCTCACTAGCTCTGTTAATGTAAACACTGTAGAGNGTGTGTGGGGTCAGTAAAAAGAAATTGTACTGNGAAGTTTTAGACTTTCAGGGTTTGTTTGTTTGTTTCATCATTAACTGNATCCTTCTCTTTCATATAACACCTGTTTGTAGACATGTCTGCTGACCCAGCACAACAAAATTTAAGCATAAGATATGAGCTAAGACAAAGGGTTTCTAGGCCAGGGTCTGCAGAGGTATCTGACAAGGTTGGGNATAAATNATCTGCTTTTCGGAGCCTTTTGGCTGCTCTTGAGCAATAAGAGTCTTGGAGGCCCCTCCAAGTCTGACTCTACCCCTACTCCCCAGAAATATGCCTATACCATATTTAAAATTTTTAAGTAAAAAATAAAAATCTAAAGAAAGGAAGAAAAGAAAAAGAAATGTGCCTGTGACAAAGAATGCTACCTTTTAGTGAGTTTTGCATGAACTGGTAATTCAAGATGTTCATCTGTTGCATGCGGCCTGCAGCAAAGACCAACTGTTGCCATAGCTCCAGTNAATGGAAGAAGAACTGTGCCACAAATTATAGCCACTTAAGGCATAAAATTCATGACAGTTTTAAAATATAGTGGAATCTCTAAAGAGAATAAATCTGTCTATCAAAATGACTCTGGAAGAATATTTCCTGGTAACAGAACTTATTCTCTAGGATAAAAGAAGTTATATAGTTGGTGAGGCCACAGAAAGGGTAGCATAGCACTTGACAGGAGGNCACTGCTTAGCCTGCACAAGCTCTGTTCTGTTCACCACAAAAGAAAGGGGAAAACAGTAGATGAAATTTTAGTATGATATTTTTCAAGGTGAATGAGAAAATGTAAAGGGTTCTGCTCTCAGGCAGTACACAGTTGGGCAATGTACTGAGCACAGGCAACGTGANNGTGAAGAGATTTTGCGTAATGAATGTAAGCAATTGCTTCTCGGCCAGACTTGATGAGCCAACATCTTTGGAATACATTCATGACGTGGCATCTTCGACAGTAAAATTAGAGAAATAATTATCATCGGCTGCTTTTTAAAAAGAGAGTGTCCTGTGAGTGGTGAACA
>LZPO01055268.1:19329-36555 GCA_001675575.1 Neotoma lepida
TTATGCAGCAGCTGCCCACTGCTGACGGTGGCTGCTCCAGACTGTTCTGGTTCATTTGGTATTTCCTGCCTCTGTCGTCTGCACACAAGAGTAAGGTCAAGGCCGTTTAACTAATCACTATAATTTAAGCAAAACAGGTTTTCCCCTTTTTATAATAAAATAATATTTTTCTGCAATTATTTTGTCCCCACTACAAGGGGAANAATGAAATATGTGCACAGAAGTTTAAGTACCTTGCTAAAAAACATTCATGAAGCCATGTTCCTTTGTTTCAGGGAATACAACTTTGGTTTGATCTGTTTGACATGCAGGGGTAACTGTGGGTAAAAATGCCACTTCAGGTACAAAGCAATAACAATAATGATGCCCACATGTATAGGATGTTGTTTCTGATGCTTCTTGTGTACTTCAGAATGTCCTCCTTCTGAAGATCTTCCATCCCCGTCTTACCAGGGAGCAAACTGATTGAGGGCTGCACTGTTCTGATCCTAGGCCAGAGGTTATGACTCAAGGCAGTCAGACCCCAGAGTTGCAAACTACCAGGCCACACACTGGCCAGAAAGTCATGACTGAGAACTGCAAGGTTTCTTCCAGAGTTCAGAAGGAATCCCTCTCCCCACACACTCCTTCCTTTCCTCCCCAGCCTGGAACACCCTGGCTAGGCCTGCCTGGAACCAGAGTTTGCAATCCTTTCCTNAGTTTCAAAGGGTTCTGAGTACGGAAGAAGTGAAAATACAGAAAAGGGATTGGAGGACGGAGACGCAGCCTGGCAGCTAGGAGACCNCGTGGTGCAGCATCCCACTCCTCAGAAGCTCTCTCTGGCCCTCTCCCCCGGCAGCTCTTCAGTGTGACTACAGCACAGTATGTCCTGACCAGCTCCCTGCTTACTTCACTGAAGGCTGTGACGCTGACACCTTCCTGTATTGCAGATCCAGCATGACGCCTTGTACTCAGTAGGCATCAAAGAAATCTTTATTAAAACAATTAATACACCAACTTGTCATCAGATACCCTTGGAGTTTTCCTTGGGTGGGGGGGCACCAAACAAATATAATATTCAATGTCCTTCACTTCTCAGAGTGCTGTTAGGCACTGAGGGTCAGGACTGGAGCAGAGAGAACACACCGGGCCGTGGCTCCAAAGAAGCCACAGCTCCCAGGTACCCATGTTCCCTCACCATCCNAGGGTGGGGGCCTCCTTGTGCTGCTCTGAGCTCTGTGCTCCTCTCTTGCTTTGTCTTAGTCTCTGCTCAGCAAAGCACCTTTCTCTTTAGAACCCTAGGTTCCAGATGTGAACATCTGGAACCGCCTATGGAAAACACTGTCACTGCCGACGTCACAAAGTGTTTTCCTCTTAATCCTGTTTAGGATGCCACCTGGAGTATTTCCCACCTTCCTTCCCCACCCTGGGTCTGCCTCTGCCACAGGTATGTGTTCTCTAGGCAAATCTGTGAAGCCAGCATTGGCCTGTCTCATCCTTCTGTGTTAAGTTCTTAAGACTAGGACCAACACTTTACATCTGGCCAAATAAACATGATACTTTTTTATTTCCTTTTACATGATATCACCATGAGGTATCATTGCTTCTTAGGACCTTATGTTTTCATTCAGAACGTTAGCTAAGACAGGCGTGTAGACAGGTTACACGGTAGCACCTGAGAGCTGTGGTAAGGATAATGGCAGTCCTAAGAGCTCAAACAAACACCCAATCTGGAGTAGGTGGCCAGGAAAGGCTTTTAAGATCAGAGAGAGATGTGCAGATATTGCACATGCCTGGATCTGATAAGCTAGTCTTCTAAGTCTTTCTTCAAGTGGCTAATAATCATGAGAACAGGACTAAGGCTGAGCCTCATGACAACTCGGAAGCCATTCCCATCTGAAAATGTCACCCTGATGAATATGGATAAAAGGCTGAAAAATCGCAGTTCACTTTGTCCATGACAAAATAAAAACAAAAGAACAAACAAATCAAAACAGAGAAGTGCACCTTCTTTCAAATTTGACACTTATTTGTATTCATTTATTTACTTATTTGTTTTTGTGTGTACAGGTGCCACAGTTAATGGGTGGAGGCTGGAGGACAAACAGGGTTGGTTCCCTCCTTCTACCATGAGGGTCCTGAGAATCAAACTCGGGACCTCAGGTTTGGTGGCAAGCTCCTTTACCTGCTGAGCCATCTTGCCAGGCCAAGCACACCCTTCTAACCAGAGGAATTAGAAACAGACCTTGCTTAAAGAGCTCCAGTGCCCCTCTTTCTCCTCTTCCTCCTCCTCTTCCTTCTCTTCCTCCCTCCTCTCCCATCCTGGTGGCAATGTACCTAACTACAGAAAGGCCCTTTCAGTTATTAGGGTATAATTTTGTAGCTTCCCTTCCCTTTCTTAACAATAAATAGTAAAAGTGAAAGAGGAGAGGGGAGGGCTAGAAAGATAACCAAGCAGCAGAGCTTTGTCTAGCATGTGCAAGGCTCTGGGTTCAACCCCCACTATCAAAACTAAATAAATAAGTAGGACAAAGAAAAGAGGCCAGNGAGGAAACCAACATACAGTCAAACACAAAATGAGTCTGCTATTCAGGGCTCTATTGGCCTGCTATTGGCTCAGAGGGCCAATATGTTTCTGGTCAGAACCTCACAATTCCTACCTTAAGGGGCTTGCTGCTGTTCCTCAAGCTTCCAAACTCNAGAGAGCTCTGGAGTCCTGTTGGCTCTTTATTAAGGAAATAGCGCCCCCTGCTGTTGCTAACAACTACATCCAAACCGTGTAGGCGTGAACTTGAGCTGCTGGCNTTCTCTGTGCCTCAGGGAAGTTTGGGGAGCACTTATGAGCATTTTGTTTCATTTTTAATTATCTTGGTGCTGAGAATTTTAGATATCGGGAGAGAAATTATTTATCATAACAATAGCTAATACCAATAATTATCAAACATTGAGCCAAGTGTTGGGTTTTTCTTATATTATTTTATTTAGATATCTCAGAGTAAAACCTATTATACCATCCTGTGGTTTAGGAAACTGAAAGCTGGTCGCTTGGTATAAATTCCCCAGGCAGAGGCCACATAGTTTTATAAAAAGTGGACTCTCACTGGCCCGGAGCCCGCTTGGTGTAGACTGGCTGGCCAGTAAGCCCCAGGGATCTCCCTGCCTCCGTCCCCAGAGCTGGGATTACATGCATGAGCCTCTCTCTCTCTCTCTCTCTCTCTCTCTCTCTCTCTCTCTCTCTCTTTTCGCATGGGTTCTGGGGATTGAACTCTGGACCTTATGCTTGCATGGTAAGGACTTTACCTACTGAGCCCTCTCCCTAGCTGTGCCCAGTGTTTGGACTTGGATTACTTCAGTCCCTGGGAATTCAATGAAATGGGCATTTATACAGCAGGTGGAAAAACAGATTCTGAGAATTCAAATGACTTGTAGCTGGTTGGTGGGAAAGCCTGGCCTTAAACCCAGCTCTCACTGATGACAAAGCCATACTTTTTAAGAACAGGTATTTGATGAAACACAATTTTTTAAAAACTTATATTAAGAACCCCAGAGAATGAAGATAAATGGGATATAAGTAACTTTGCCCAGGGGCAATCAGATAATCCACTACAGTTTGAGTTTTACCATTTCCCTGCTCATCCCATGACCCAAAAGTATGTTTACTGAGCATCTGCACTGTACTAGGCTTTTTGTATGTTTACTGAGCATCTGCACTGTACTAGGCTTTTTGTAGAAAACCAATAGACTGGTGAGGAGCAAGACAGCATGATGAAACCTACCTTGATGATGGAGCATATAGTTGGGGGTGGAGAGGTCAGAGGGTCCTGCATTAAGCCATGGAAGCAGAGACCATGGAGGAACACTGCACACTGGTGGGCTCTCCATGGCCTACTCAGTTTGCTTTCATATATAACCCAAGACTCTCTGCCCAGGGTTGGCACCACTCACTCACAGTGGGCTGGATTCTCCCACATCAATCATTAACCAAGAAAATACCTTACAGACAGGCCAAGATGGTGGAGGCCCTTTTGCAATTGAAGTTCTCTTTTCCCAAGTTGACAAACAAACAAACAAAATAAAGAAACAAACAAAATTCCAGCACACGAGGGATCCAGAAAGCTAATGATGTTGTACAGAAGTGAGAGGACTGAGAAATAAAGCAAGACTCCCAGGAAACCTTCTAGTNGGGATCAAGTGCAGGGAAGGGAGCTTTGTCTAACAATGTAGTTCTCAAAGCACCTCGAGTGACATGAGTGTGTTTGGAAGGCTTGGTTGGGGAAGTGACTTTTTGCAATGCCTTAGAAGGCTGGAGAGCAGAGATGTCCAAATGAGACAAGGTAGACGCCAGCCAGGAGAAGGAGCAGCANGTGTGNATGGTCAAGGGCAGGGACAGCCAGGAGAAGGAGCAGCATGTGTGAATGGTCAAGGGGAGGACAGCCAGGAGAAGGAGCAGCATGTGTGAATGGGCAAGGGGAGGACAGCCAGGAGAAGGAGCAGCATGTGTGAATGGGCAAGGGCAGTGACAGGACAAGGAGCAGCATGTGTGAATGGTCAAGGGCAGAGACAGCCAAGAGCGAAGGACAGGTGGGTTGGGAGGTGAGTCAATCAAAGAACGGTAAGGGTTTGAAACTTCAGACTTGGAGCAGTTTGGCTGTGGGGAAGTAGGAGTTTTGCTTTGTTTTCAGTCCCTCTCACTTCTGTACAACATCATTAGCTTTCTGGATCCCTCGTGTGCTGGAATTTTGTTTGTTTCTTTATTTTGTTTGTTTGTTTGTCAACTTGGAAGAGAACTTCAATTGCAAAAGGGCCTCCACCATCTTGGCCTGTCTGTAAGATATTTTCTTGGTTAATGATTGATGTGGGAGAATCCAGCCCACTGTGAGTGAGTGGTGCCAACCCTGGGCAGAGAGTCTTGGGTTATATATGAAAGCAAACCGAANAGGCCATGGAGAGCCCACCAGTGTGCAGTGTTCCTCCACNGTCTCTGCTTGAACTCCTGCCTCCACATTCCTGCTTTATCTTCCCTTAATGAACTGTGATTCAAGGCACAGAAGCCTGATTAACCCTTTTCTCNCCTGGGTTGCTTTTGGTCCTGGTCTTTATTACAACAATAGAAAGCAGACTAAGGCACCTGGGCTCCATATCCACAGATTCCACCAACCATGGATTGAAAGTACCGAGAAAAACAACCTGTGTCTGCCCAGAGCATACAGACTTTTCTTGGCCATTCTTCTCTAAATAATACAATCCAGCAACTAACTATTCACATAGCATTTACTTTGTGTTATTTATTACAGTGCATTAAGGATAAATATACTATACATATATGTGTGTATGTGTGTGTATGTGCCANATATATTATATGGGATATTTATATATCTCCCATACAAATTCCATAGCATTTTCTTATATAAGGGACTTCAGCATCTGCAGCCTTCAGTGTCTGTGGGAGTCCAGGAACCAATCCCCTGTGGACATCAAGGAACAGCAGTGCAATAAAAATGAATTAGTAGAAAAATAAAATGAAAAATGTGAGACATAAAACACAGGTTTATGATTACTAGATTCGATAGCCATAAAATTACTTAGTCCAAATGCTCCATTACATGTCTCTCACTGGGGAGACAATTTGCAAACAGACCATACTATAAGCACTGATTTAATGTCCCAGTGAGCACCCNTGTCTGGAAGTATGCGAGACATTCAGCAAGAGTACAAGAAGCAAAGATGAGGTAAGCAGGGCAAGCAGGGCAAAGGCAGAGCTCTGTGGCACAGGCTGGGATGCATGTCTGAATAATAGCAGATAGGTGCACTGCAGAGATGAGAGGTGGTGAGATGACAGCCAGGCTTGGGGCTCAGAGAGCTGTACCTTGCTCGATGAAGAGTTGAGCAATGAGAATTGCACTGANCAGTCCTAAATCTCAAAAACCACCGTCAGGATCATTGNTCCCTTCTGAGTGCTGTAAAGCAGCCAANTGACGCTCCACCTGCATAAATAGCCCAGCTGATGCAGACTTCAGCCCAGCTATTGCAGAAAGAAAGAGGGAAAGGAGGAAGAAAGGAGGGGAATGAAAGGAGGGAGAAAAAACCAAGACACTGTTTTGATTACATCTTAACTCACAAGCAATACAGATTTGGGTGGGTGGCACAGCCTAAGTATATGCTGATTTCTTTTAAAACTTACCACAAATTGAAAAACTCCTGTGACAAATAAATAAATGAACTGCAAAGCCCAGGGATATAAAAAATGGTTAAGAAAAACATAGCTATGCAATGAATCCATAAACTATGGAGATCATGGACTGCTTTTAGAACCACTATTATAAATATATACAGATCTATTATTAAATGTTAACATTCATTGAAATGTTTACACAAGGCACCCTTCCNCTGTGGAGAGAAAGGTAGCAATGCCATAAAGACATCTGGTTCTTCTGTAACTTTGTAGCCTCCTCCCCTGTGCTAGCTGTGAGCTCAAGTGAGCCAGTATCCTCTTAAGCACCATGTGATGCTCACCATCCCAACACTGAACAGCTCATCATTCCAGGAAGCTACATATCTCAGTAAAAAGGGTTCTCTCATGGTTCTAGACAACTTCTCACCATATACTATACATATCTGAATATGCACTAATCAAGTGTTCATGATATCTGTGAGGCTTCTGGTCAACAGCAGGAAAAGGAATGGCTTGGAGTCATCTAAATACTTGGATCAAAGGTCACCATCTGTAACTGCATTAGCAAGCTCAGCAGTGTAGTNCTTAAAGACAGTGACCACTNAAACCAGTCACTGGCACTGCAGTGACATCCACTCATCCCAAGTGAATTAGGAACTCCCCNAGGGTAAAAATAAAACCCAAAGTATAACAGAAATAGCTTCAACTTCCAAGGCCTGGACCCAAAATGATTGTCACACTATAGTCACATACAAGCAACCTAAGGCTTTTGGGACACTCCAGTACGTTTTGTGACATGGACCTGCACTTTCCTCCAGTTTTCATGGTTCCTCTTCGGCTTTCCTACAGTACTGGTGAGGTGGGAGACCACAGACCTGGGCTGAGGGAGGAGGGTTGCAAGAGCATCAAGGACCAGGTTAAATGACATGGGAACTATGTGAAAACACTAATGCATTGTTCTCATCGGCTGGACCACTAAGAGGAAAAATCCCATGCTCACCAAGCCTGTAAGTGTTGGACTACTGCCAAAATGCACTTGCCACCAAGCCCAATGACCTAAGTTCTATCTCAGGGCCCATGAGGTGAAAGGAGGGAAACAACTCCTACAAGTTGTCCTCTGACATCCACAGCTACACCTAGACATGCATGTATACACACACACACACACACACACACACACACACACACACACACACACATAAATAAACATAAGAATTGAAAGCTGTAAACTAGATTTCTACTATCATGTATAGTAATGCAAACTTCAGAGAACTAGGACATNCACACACACACACACACACACACACACACACATAAATAAACATAAAATATTAAAATAAATTAAATAACTGTTTACTTTTAAAAAGAGAGTTACTGGGTTGTTTTAAAGAACTCAGCAGACCCGACTGCTGGGAGATCCGACCTACCCTTGCACCACTGATTACCTCGAATTGAACTTAATGTGCACTCAATGTTTGTTCCATATTGTCTTAACCCANACTAATCTTTCCAAGAACCCTAGGAAGCAGGTCTGGGCTCCTGTTTTGCAGAAGAAAACACTGAGGCTCAGAAGAATTAAGTGAGTCCCCCCACAAGATCCAGATCTAGTAGGAGGGGAAGCCAGATTGGCACTGAAGTTCACTGGCAACCAGAGCCTGAACTCTCATAGTTGTCCTTTCTTTATCAAGCAAATGAATGAAAGATTTGATGTTTGAGCCAATAAAGTGGAGATACAAGTGTCCTCAAAAGTGGCCTCTAGCACTGCTGATGTTTGGCATGCTGCCCCTGAAATGCGCTTGGTCCTCCTTCAGGAGCTAAATAAATGGCAGAGGAGGCCCCTCCTGAACATCCTTTGCCAAATCATCTGGGTAGACTGCAAACAGCTGCAGCCGAGCTATGAAAATGGACATCCTGGCTGTAGGGGAAATGTTTGGTAATATGTCAGGAAAGCCCATTCCTCTCCCAGCTCATTCTAGAGCAAGACGACAAATACATAATAAATGAAGCAATTACTGGTTGAGGTGACTATTGTGTAGGAAATGAGGGTGCTGATGAGTCAGAGAGGAAGTGGGCGAGTGCATCCATTGGTCTCAACAGGAAACAGTGGGCACATGCAAACTGGGTAATTTATCAGTGACACTTGCCATAGTGTGGGCAAATTTGGATAGAGTTGAGTTATGAGGGTGGATCTCTAGCTAAAACCTAGAAGGTAAAGGGGAAGAAAATAGTCTAGAACAAGAAGTAATTGACAAGCTCTAAATGATGGAGCAAAGACCTTTAGAAGGGACACAGCCATCTAGGATGACCCAGCAGGGAAGGAGCAAGAGTAACAAACACAACTAAATATTCGTGTAACTGTTATTTCTTTTGTTGCTATGAAAAAAATAGCAGACAAAGCAACTTAAGGATGGAAAGGCTCACAGTTCAAGGATACAATCCAGCATGTGGGGACATGTGGTGGCATAATCATGAGGCAGCTGCCACATTGCATCCCCATCAGGAAACAGAGTGAATGAACACATGTGGCTGCTCAGGCCCCTTTCTCCTTTTTATTCAGTCCGAGACTGCTGGCCATAGAATGGTGTTGTCCATTTAAAGTGGGTCTTCCTACCCCAGTTAACCTAATCCAGAAAATCTCAGAGGTTTGTTTCTATGGTGATTCTAAATCCCATCAAGTTATCCATCAAGTCAGGCATCTCATTCTTTCCTGGGTCCACCCCTGTGATATGAGGATCTCTTGGCTGTGAGGCTTTTAGGTTAGGAAGATGAGGTTGGACTAGCCAATAGGAACGCTCAATGNTGCACTGCCATCCCACATTAAACACATAGNTTTTGGGTGTTGTTGTTTTTCAGTCACTTTGGGGACTTGGCCTGAGCAAAAAGAGGCCTATCTGCAAACAAAGACATCTTAAAGACTCTGCTANGGTTTGAAAAGAAAATGTCACCCACAGGCTCATGTTTTAAATGTTTGTTCCCCAGCTGGTGGTGCTATTTGGGGAGGCTGTGGATGCTTCGGGAAGTAAGGCCTCACCGGAGGAAGCGAGGAAGNGGGTTACTGATGAGTAAGCCCATGTGGGTTTTCTAGCTCTGGGCTCTTTCCAAGTGCCGCTCTGTTTTCTGTTTGTTGTGAACCCCACCCACCCACACACATATAAACACTTGGGCCACAATGACATCTGCCCAAACACATGGGCTGTGCTGGCTGGTGTTCTGTCAACTTGACACAAGCCAGTGTTTTCAGAAAGGAGAGAACTTCAATTGAGAAAATGTCTCCATAAAATAGGACTGCAGGCAAGCCTGTGGGGCATTTTCTTAATTAGTGATTGATGAGGGAGGACCCTGCCCATGCTGGGTGGTTCCATTCCTAGGCTGGTGGTCCTGGGTTCTATAAGAGAGCAAGCTGAGCAAGTCATGAGGAACAAGCCAGTAAGCAGCACCCTTCCATGGCCTCTGCATCAGCTCCTGCCTCCAGGATCCTGCCCTGTTTGAGTTCCTGTCCCGACTTCCTTCAGTGATGGACTACAATGAGGAACTGTAAGCCAAATAAACCCTTCCCTCCTCTGCATGCTTTGGGTCCTGTTGTTTTATTGTAGCAATAGAAACTCGAAGACATGGGCCAAACCACCACGGACCTGACCCTTGGAAAGTGAACCAAAACAGATCTTGTTTCATTTACGTTTTTGTTTTTTTCCCCTGCCAAGTATTTGGTCACAGAGATGGGCAAAGTAACTAATCCATCTTCCTGGTAAAGCTGGGAGGAGATCCTATAGACCCTAAAAGTTAACTTTTATCAAGCCACTTAGAATTTCTTAGTCTGTTTCCTCCCTTGCCAAAATAAGTGCATTGGGCTTAATGATTTCTAGATATCAGCAAGCGCTGTGTAGAGGNTCCAGAGGCATGTAACTATAAGCCCAAGCTCTCCATTCAACCGGTCACCTGGCAGTGGGTGCAGCACATCTGTAGGGCTGAGCTTCGCCATCTGCCAGTATGGGTGATGGTGTCTTCCAACTAAAAAGTCCTGGCGCTCTGTGTGCAGAGTAGAGGTGCCATGCATGTCTATTCCAGTCCTTCAAGGCAACTCAAGGAGCAAATGGGCAGCTCTGAGACAGACAGCAAGAGTCTGAAATCAACCAGCACTGCCACCCTCTACCTAGAGATGTTNGACAAATTGCTTAATCTCTCGAAGTCTCTTTTTCTCTTACGTGAAATGTTGCTTTTGCCAAAATCAAGTGAAATCCTAGGTATTAAGCATGCGGAGCTTCTTTCTAAAGTGAGAATATCCTGCAGCTGCACATGGCATTCAGAGTGTGCTTCAGAATGGTCTCAGATCTGTCTCTGTGCTTTTAGTCCAGCAGTTACCTGGCTTTAGTGAATGTGGTATTGCCACAGTTTTTATCAGGACAAGATTGTCGCTCAACAACTAATATCATTTTACTTTGCCCTGGGTTATAAGCATCTAAGATGGTAGAGAAGAAGAACATTGTTTACCCCTGACATCCTGAACACCAAGAATTGCTGACCCCAGTCCCCAGGACCTCAATATGTTGCCCTAACTGCTGTTCGAGCCCCTAACAGCACGTGGTAGCAAGCACAAGAAACTCAAATAACTGAGATGGNAGCTGCTAATTTAAATGAATAGCTTTGGCAAAGTGAGCCCTCCCGTAGGAGATGAGGGAGATAATGGCCNCGTGTGTTTGGAGGTTGGAGTCAGGATGGCTGTATATTGCCTCTAGGGCCAAGCATCGCTATGGCAACAAATGACTTAGCAACAGCTTTGAAAAGACTGCTTCTTTGAAAGAGTTTACATAATAGAGATTATGGTTGGGTTCTCTCTGGAAGGGACAACAGGACTTTTCTTGTCCTCTTAAACACTAAGGACATTTGAAGGACCTATCCTTTCTCAAAAGCTATATAATAAGGGAGGTGGGGGGTAGCTAGAAGAATGTACCTTACAGTATTGACAGNTTTTTAAGAGACTGGAGGTGACTGTTACTGATCTTTGGGGACACATGTGCTATCTGGAAGGTTTTTTCACTTTTCTTTTTATTGAAAGTAGTATTTCTATTTCACTTCTGAGTATCATTTTTTTAGTCACCATTCTTATATGCTTCCATAACATCAAATATAATTGTGAATTAAATGTATTTAGAATTTTTTATTGTTTTTTTTTGACTAGCACATAATTGTATATATTAATGGAGTGCCATGTAATATTTTTGATACACATATGCACTGTATAAAACAGGTTAAACACACCTGTCTCCACAAATGTCATTTATTTATGGTGGAAGGTTTCAGTTCTTTTAATAAAAAAATTTATCTTAAAAATAATACATTGACTATAGTATGCAAGTCTAGCAATGTGGAGAAGGTATTTGTGGCCTGGATGAGGACAGGAGAAATTGGTAGAGAAATGGCTCCTATGGGCTTCATGACACATAGCTTTCAGGCATCTGCTGGCATCAACTAAAAGGAAACATCCCAAAGTGATGTGACATATTGGCTGACATCTTGTTGAGGGGAGAGTTTGGATCCTGCTGTCTTTGGGAGAGAGACAAAGAAGCCCACCGAGGAGCATTCTCATTTATCGTCTCTTGACTCAGTGGCACATGGAGCCATCTCCCAAGATCAAAAAGTGGGCACAGTGTGATGGGGAAAATATGTCTACTTTTAAGGTAGGTGTGAAAGTTTCACCACAGCTCTTATGACTCTGGAGAAAAATGAAATTTGAGAGATGGTACAATGTCCGAGTGTCAGTATTTCTGCTACTGCTATTGCATTGTGTCATTATGACAAAGCGCTTAAAGTGAATGACTTAAAAGAAATAAATGCTTATTGGATTCACAGTTTCAGAGTTNAGTGCACAGTCCTTTGGTCTTGTTTGGGGCCTGGAGCAACACCAAATGTAACCGTGGGTGAGACTGTGACAGAGGAAGCTGCTTACTTCATGACAGCAAGGAAGGGACCAGGGTCCTAATATCTCTTTCAAGAGCACACCACCAATGATCTAAATTTCTTTGACTATGTGCCATCTCCTACGGTTCCACCATCTACCAATACTGCTGACAACCAAGCCTTTTAATACGTGGGCCTAAGATCCTAACAATGAATTTGGTGACTTGGGAAACAATATTTTTCTCTAATATGCCTTTTTTCAGTAGTAAATATCATATGATTGGGAACTAAGGGAGGAGGGGAAATTCAGTGGGGAAGTACTNGAAGACAGAAAAACTTCCATGTGCATTTATTAAGCTCCTTTTGTATACTGGGTATTCATTCACTTAGATGAATTCATAGTTGCACAATAAATATTTAAGCAACTATAATATACTATATCAAAAACCAATATATGGTAAAGGTTAAAGCCATAGGCTTTGATTCAGACTTGAATGTGAATACAGTTCTACACAGAGCCAGTTATGTGACCTTCAGCTCCTTGCTCGGGCTTACAGCAGAAGGCAGTGCATCTTACTGTTCTAATACTTTTGTGCATGATCCCAGAGGTCTGGAATCCTTAAATAAAATGGGTTTGGACTGGAAAGATTTGTGGCTTTCTAGGGAGTCCTCAAGCTCCCTTAATGTGTTAGACCATCTGTCTTGCTGTAGCTGCAGTTTTGGCTGGGTCCTGCTCTGGCACACCCCCCNACACCTGCTTAAGAATCCAGCTTAGGGTACTTCATTTGCTTAGTCTTCCCACTCACCTCCATTTTTAATTTTGTCAGTGCCATGAATTAAGAAGGGAACAGATAAGATTTATTCATTCCAGTCTGCTCCATGATTGTGCCCAGAGGCTTATAGACACACTGTAAATCACAAAGAATAATAATTATAATAAAGAATAGTTCTCTGTTGAAAGCTGCCTTAGGGGACATCTGTCAACTTGTTGAGGACCTCCAGAGAGCCAGCTTCCTCTTTCTTCATTCCAGAATAAACCATGGGGAAAGAAATCTGTAAGTGACAGAAACTTCAGGGCCAACAGAAGAGAAATTCCCACTCTAACTCCTTCTTGGCTAATCATGCAATTTCTTATCCTTAAAAAGAAATAGGGGACATTAGCATATATTAGCAGAGAAAACCAAGTGCAATCCTCACAACAACCCTACTGAGTAAATTCTTAAATGAGCCTCATTTTGTACAGGAGGAAGCCAAAACCTGATAAGTACCATTAGAGTGCNCATTGTGGAGCTGGGTTTAAATCCAGAGCTATACCAGGCTAGGGTGTTAGAAACTTCTGGTTTCTTCTTAACAGGCTTTTCTGAGCACTGCATTTCAAACCCCCAAATGTGGCCTTGGTGCAAGGACTAGACCACTGAAAATGTTAAACACACTTTGCCCTCTAAACTGGCTTCCTTCTGTAGAAACTGGGGCACATTTCTTATTCTCTGGTCCCTGGATTAATCTGGGTCAGTTACAGAACTAAATTCAGGAGTCTCTCTTTATCAGCAATTTCTCTTTTCAGTTACGTGTAGTCAACCATATTACTACAGCCTTAACAGTACACAGTATGTATATTATTANAATATCTAGTAGAAAATTCCAGAAATAAAGTAGTTCATAAGTTGTAGCTAACTTTTATTATAATATTGTGATGGCTGGTTTTAATGTCAGCTTGCCACACATTAGAACCACCTAAGTAGGGAGCCTCAACTGAAAGTTGTCCCGATTTCCTTAATTGATGTTAGAGGGCCCAGTCCAAGGTGCCACTCCCAGGCAGGTGGTCATTGCTTGGATAAAAACCCCAAGATGAGCAAGCCATGGGGAGAAACTAGCCAGTAAGTTCCTCCGTGATCTCTGCTTCAGTTCCTGCCAACAGGTTCCTGCTTGCTTGCATTCCTTCCCTGACTTCCTTCAATGACAGACTGTGGTGGGGAAGTGTAAATCAAATAAACTCTTTCCTTCCCGAGCTGCTTTTGATCATAGTGCTTCATCACAGCAACAGAAAACACACCAGTACGAATATATTGTAATTGTCTTATTTTGTTGTTGCATTAGTTAATCTCTCACTGTGCCTAATTTTTAAAGTAAACTTTATCATAGGCATGCACATATGTAGGGAAGCAAAGGAAGCCCCCAGTAAGTGAAGCAGGGAGTGGATGTGTACTTTGACATGGGACTGGTCATGTTAATCCCCCTTCCCCATACTAACCTAATAAACATAAGTCTGTGTGTCTGTCCTTTCTTCATTCCCCTACTGCCCCTAACCAGAGCTCCAGGACCCAAGCCACGTAGGACATGGNATACATATAAGAAAATTCAGGATATGTGAAGAATTTGTTATTATTCAAGGTTCAAACATTCTCAAAGAGTCTTGAAACATACCCCTCTACAAGGATAAAGGACTTGAGTCTCTCAGCAAAACAGAAAATAAGACCTCACTTTGGCCACAACCAGCTCAGCCTAGTCAGAGAGAAAGAGTGGAAAATAAACTCAACAAATGCTTTGGGGTCTCAATGATACAGGTGATNCGTTGAGAGGATGTAGGGGAGAGAAAGTCCTGGGGAAATTTCTTGGCAATCTTACAAACAACATAAAGGCATATAGCCTAGCTTCTGCCTAGCCGAGTGAGCTTGAGCCCAACCCTAAGCTTCTCTAAGCCCCAATGTCCTCAGTATAAAGTGGGTATAAATCCTTTCTGGGGGCTGGAAGGATGGCTTGGCAGTTAAGAGCATTGGCTGCTCCTTCCAGAGGACCCGGATTCAATTCCCAACACCCATATGGCAGCTCACAACTGTCTGTAATTCAAGTTCCAGTGGATCCAACTCCCTCACAATGACATGCAGGTCAAACACCAATGCATATAAAAATAAAAAAAATTTAAAAGTCCTTTCTGAGGTTCTAATAATGGAATATGAGAAATCAAAGATCATGCCTAACATCTCCATTTTCCAAGCAGTTCACATATCACCAAGTTCATGCTGATTCTACCTTCTACATTTTGTGTTCATCATGTTTGTTTCTTCTACCTCCATTTTAAACAAGCCATTGTCATATTTTGCATGAACTTTATGATACCATCCTAACTATATTCTGTGTATTCTATGTCCTATACATTCCCATCATTTTCTCTAGCCAGGTCATTTTTTTCAAACCACAAATATGATCATATTCTTTACTACATAAGACCTCCTAATGGTTTCTGTCAAGAATTGAGAGGGAGGGAGGGAGAGAGAGAGAGAGAGAGAGAGAGAGAGAGAGAGAGAGAGAGAGAGACACAGAGAGAGAGAAAACATGATCCTCGACAGTCCTGCCTCCTTTCCCCTATACTACTTGCTCCATACTACTCCTCTACATCCTTACTGACATGATTTCAGTCTCTTCCATCTGTAGGCTGCTCCCTGATGCAGTGCTCTTGAACTCAATGCTCTCTCTGCCTAAAGAGCTCTTTTCTTCTCACCTCAGTTTGGGTGTCCCTTCCTCAGAGAAGCCATTCCTAGAAGCTACCGGCATGTCACATCCCTCAAGATATGACTCGTTAAATGGACAATGTCTACTTAAATGCTCACCTCATATGCACATCATGAGCTTCATAAGGATGCTTCAATCAGCAAAGGACAGCTTTTAAGACAGTGGTCCCATAAGATTATATGGCCTAATATGTTCTGGTGATGCACCATCATCTTGGTTTGTATAACTAATTGCACTTTACAAAGTTCACATAACAATCAATCCTCCTAATGATATACTACTCATCTTATCATTAGTCCTCAGCATCACAGGGCTGTATTAGTATGGCCTTGGAACTCTAGCCTGTCTCCTCCAGATCGTGGCCTCCCAGGTAGCTAAAGACCTGTCCATTTGAATTCAGTGCTAGGTACATGAAACAGAACATGGTGACTGACAGTGAAGAGAGACTCAGGGAAGACTGGTTGTATGAATAAATGATGGCACACAGAATGTTTGCAAAAACTGGAAGTCTCGTTTCACCTACCTAGTGCTGCTTATAGTTGAAAGTTCAATTTTTTTTTGCGTTTTGTGTCTGTTTTAATGAAATATAATTTGTCAGTCACTAACAGTACCAATCCTAAGACATCCCCCTGTACAAGAGATGGTCGGCAGAGGGCCCCACAGGAGCAATAATTGAAGTCAGGTCAGGGAAAGCTGTTGGGAGACCTTAGGTCCTATACCCAAATCTCCCTGTGCAGCCCAGACAGCATGCCACCAGCAGGCTGCTGGATGCNGCAGCACTCTGGCCTACCACATCCCCAAACTGCCTGATCTGGCTTCAAGAAATGCATTCACAGACAAGCAAGCATACCCCCCATGGATTATTTTGATACAAATCTACTGCTCGATCCTGGAATTGTCATTTTCAAGCTAGAAGGATTTGTAATCAAGAGCTCACAGTTTGGAAGGACCATGCAAGTGTGTTGTTAGGGGAGAGCTGCTTTCTGTGCGGGGCTGCTTTTTGCTTGCCAGTCAGTAGTTTTATTTCCATTTTAATTTTCAGAGCATCTGCCCCCCAGCAACAGCCTGTGGTTTGGAATTCATGGCTCTGTTGTGTGTTTACCCATGGTGCTTGCTTGTAATTGACAAATTTAAATTCTGGTCATATTTCATTTATTACCCAGACCCAGGGAAAAATCCTAGGCGGAAACCTAATTACAGCGGAAGTGCCACAAGGTAATTGCTGAGAAAGAAGTCGTGCAGTGCAGGGCTAAATATTTCATCTACTCGTAAAATGATTACCCTGACAAGATTCTGAAAAATAATAAAATCTGTTTAATAAAACAGAAGCAAAATACCAGTGTTTTTACACACAAAGTATTAAAACATCCTTCATTTTGGACAGATCCTAAGTCATCTGATTTTTATTCAAATGATGATCCACAGCTGAGACCCTCCCAAGGTCCTTCCTACACATGGCTGTCTTGAAGTTTGCAGGGCTGGTGTAGCTTCTAGAACAGCTCTGAGTCTGCTCTCTATTGCTCAGTGAACACTTTCGTGNAATGATGGGGATACCTTTAGTTTGGGGTTGCTGTGTGTGGACGGCTACAATTCATTACTTCTGCCCAGCCACACCTTCCCTTAGAGGTCTCAGAAGATATCCATGTGTAGCTTCTACTGCCAAAGCCCAG
>LZPO01055268.1:68187-79382 GCA_001675575.1 Neotoma lepida
GTGATGGTGGTGGTCATTGTGATGGTCATGGTGATAGTGGTGGTCATTGTGGTGATGGTGATGGTGGTAGTGGTCATGGTGATGGTGGTGGTCATTGTGGTGGTGGTCATGGTGGTGGTGGTCATGGTGGTGGTGGTGATCATGGTGGTGGTGGCAGTCAGTGACAGTGATTTTTGTTTGCTCACTTGTTTCGTTTCTTTGAGAATAGATGACATTGAGGCCAAGTATTTATACCTGAGGGCTCTTTAATGCCAAATTATTCAAAACAACTTAGGTTATTGTATCTGAGACCCTGTGGGTTAGGTGGATCTTTTGTTTTCTATGTGATAAAACATTATTAATGAGGTTCTAGCAGATCTGGAAGCAGGCCTGATAGTACCTGAGCATGTTGGATCTCAGTTTCCATAGCTGTGAAGTCAGTGTAGGTTTGTTGTGAGGGTCAAGGACAGNATAGGTGGGTGCTGACAAATGCTGGCTAGCTCCTCTCCCCACCCTCCCATACTTAGCACCCTAAGGTGCATGCTTATGCCGTCCACCTGGAATCACATATTCACAGCATCCCATGAGGTATGAGTTCATGGTAGACCCAGGAAGGTCTAAGAAAATTGTCTACTTTGAATAATTCACTGGCCAAGGGAAGAGCATTCTCATGGCACAAAAGAAGTTTAAGAAATATTTAGAGTTTGAGATTGAACATCTTCTTTAAAGGGGTACCCCAAAAGTAAATTAACATTCTTTGGCCAGAGTAGATTTTCCTTTGTCAGAAAGTATTTGATTCATAAGAAACAAACAAACAAATCAAACAACAATCTTCTGATANACATATGCTCTGGGCATGTTAGAAGTTTTACCATCAGAGTCTAAGCATTAGCAGAAGTTAGTTCCTCCGCAGCATCATGGACAGGGATGCAATTCAAAAGTCAAACCTATGTCATCAGGAAATGCTATATCTAAAATATCTGCAAAAATAGAAAAGGGCCATTTCTTAAAGGAGTAAGTTGTGTGTCTGAAGATGACTGTGAAGTATTGACATCTATATTCCAATTTCCTGATGCCCTGGCTCGTGGTAACGAGCAGGCTTAGAGTCCAGGTCAAATCTATCTACTTTTTTGTTGTTGTTTTGTTTCCCAAGACAAGGTTTCTCTGTATAACAGCCCTGGCTATCCTGGAACTCACTCTGTTGACCAGACTGGCCTCGAACTCACAGAGATCTGCCTGCCTCTGCCTCCCGAGTGCTGGGATTAAAGGCGTGTGTCACCATTGCCTGGCTCCTTTTTTATAAAATATGTACAGCTCTCTACAATGAATTCTATGGATAGCACAGCTTCTCATGACTCAGCAGAGCTAACATGTGCATCAGAGAAATAACAGCAAGCTGCAGCTTCCAATCTAAGATCTCAAAGTCATTTGGCCAATGGAGGAGAATACTGAGGCCAAGAAAAGGCAAAGGACTCTGTTCAGAGTCCAGCTGGGGAGGAGAAACAATGGAGTTGAGATCTGGATTTCATTTCTACTCAGTNTAGGTGCTTCTTGCCAAGATCCACCTAGTCTTTAGCAGGTTCAAAGCCCAAGTCCTCAGTGTCATGTGTTAGGATGCAAAAAAGCACCCACTTCAAAGTCAGAAAGACATGGTTTCAAAGTCCTAACCCAGCTATGCAAATTGAGCNCACCATTCAACCTCTTTGAACTTTCCTCATCTAAGATGTGGGGCTGATAANAACTCCTCATCATTGGCTTGGCCTAAGGATATAAAGTGCTTGACCCATGCTAGATGTTCAATAAATGGTAGCTAAATTTTAGAACTAAATTAAAAAAAANCAACTCTATGTAAGGGTAGCTAGAATCAAGATAGCTGCAATCATAATTATGAGAAAAGTCCATAGTGTTGAATCAACTGCCCACATCCATGGCAAAGGGCAATTTTGACATCAGAATGGTACTTAGAATTTTAGAAAACATTTTCTCCTAAGAGAGCATCCTCCTTACCACGAGACTGTGCCCTAAGGAAGTAACACCCCCTGGGCCAACAGACTAGGAAGTAGCAGCCAAAACAGCTTACAACAGCTCTCCCAGAGCCCTGCCTCTCAGCCCATTTCCTCCCTGGGTACAAGGATGCTTCCTTCTGTGTCTTGGCCAAAGTACACACAGCTCACAGTCGTGGTGGAGCAGGCACAACCCAGGGACTAAGAGCAAGGGATCTCAAATCAGGCTGATCTGGGTTTAGGTCTCTATCTTCATTCACCATTTGGTAGCTGAGTGATGTTGGGAAGTTACTGCTTTGTGCCTCAGTTTCTTTCTCTGTAAAATGAGGGTGCTTCTCACAACAGTACAGTAGTAAAATGNTATGATGTGTATAAAAAAAGTGCACTTAGCTCACTGTAAAAGTAGCCATTATTATCATGCATAAAATATGAGTAATACCAACCTAGTGTGAAGGGCTCTCGGTCAAGAGGCGCCAATGAGCGGTCGAGGGGAGGTTTTGTGCTTCTGTCTATTGATGGAGGAGGCACTGGAGTGGAAAAGGCTGAGGTCAGTTAAAAGAAGAAAGCTACTGGCTGGGGATGGGGTAGGTGGGCCAGTGGGCAGAAGGCAACCGTATGCTTACACTTTGCTGGTTTGTGGTTTCGACTTCTGCTGGGTTCCTCGTGGTTGGGTTGGGGTGGAGTTAGTGGCTACATGAGATTGAAAAACAAATATTTGAAGCTTTTCTGCATACCTCAGCAAGACCCGGTGGCACTGTCTCCCCAAATCTATCTGGATCTGCTCCCCTTTCTCCATCTTCAGGTCTCACCTGCAGCTCACCATCCCCTCTGTCAGCTNAGCTGCCGAGGTCACCTCCTCTCTGAGATTCCTCACTCTCTCATGCAAAGNGCTTTCTGCACTGCAAAGGACCAAGCAGAAACTCCTGCCAAGGCCTCCAGGGGCTCTAGTTACATCGGAAATGAAACCCAACCCCCATGTGAAGTCCTATATGAGATGCTCCTGCCCGCCTTTCCAAAGAATNTTTATGTTTTTCTCTGACGCTCCAAGGATCCTTACATAAGAGTCTCCTTACAGTTTACACAAATCCCAGAGCCCATACATATTCTTTAATATCTCTGTGGCTATGTTTCCTCTGAGTGGGATGTTCTCTCTGTTTTCCATGTGAATGGCTTGTCCTGTGCCAGCNCAGTGTCAATTTGGTACCCTCNGCCATGTTACCTGGTCTTCTGCCTTCCTAACTACATATCCAAATCATTTCTACATCTATTTACTGTTTATCATCAAAACTTCATGAAAGTCAGGGCATTCTGGGCTATTCATATTCTTCCCCTGGCACAGAGAACACTGATGTGTATAGTAGCTGCCCAATCAATACCTATCAANGTGATGGGCAAATTCTGCCTCTCAGTGGAGGAGGTGAAATTCTCCAGACTTCAAAAACAAAATGCCTGTGTAAACACAAGAGGCTCCATGAAGCCCCTTTGCAAAAGCGNTATGCCAGCAGGAGGGGGCCATCTATGACAAGGAGGTCCTCACTACAGTGAGGTCTCCATATTTGCCAGGACCCTCCTCCCATCCTAATCTTCCCTTCTGGTCCTGACACTTTGGCACTTGCCACAGTTGTTAACGTGCCCTGGCCACTTGGGGAAAGAGCACATCGCTAGATACTGAATCCGTTAGCTTTGTGTGAGCTCCATAGGAGCTGGACTGAATGCTGAAAGGAAAGGAGAAGGGGGCTTGCTACAACTGTTTCTCTCTGGCTTCACTGCGTTAGAGGTTTTGTTGTCTGAAGGCGTTCACCCCTGAAATTTTGAGATCTGGCCAGCAGGTGGCGCAATACTGCGTACCTAGACTGGGAACCTAGGCAACCCCACGAGGTGCCGAACCAGACTTAGTTCTCCCACAGTTAAACAGATGAATATTGGAAGGAGACTCCCTCATTAAACACACAGTTCTTATTGTTTATGGTACCAAAAAATGCTGAAAAAAAAAAACATTATGACATAAATAGAAACTGCTTATATATCACCACAAAATCGGACTGCTGAGTGGAGCCTGCGAGTGTGCATTTTCCCTGGGGTAACCGTTTCTTACAAACTTAGAATCAGGTAAAGATGTCTAGTTCCTTTTCTGTCTGCTAAAGAAAGATTTTCTGCGGATACTAAGTGGCCTGAAAGAAAGGGAGGAGGCTTACCGAGTGATTCCGGCCTGTTGGCAAGGGAGGGAGGGCGGCCATTGGTCTCTGTGGGGGCACCGGAGGCTGCTGGGAGACCTTGCTGGTTGGAGGCCGGTCTGTGGAAACACAATATTCAAATGAAAGAAGAAATGAAAATGTGAAGGGAGTGTTCTCTTGGAACATGCTGTGCCAGCCCATGAAGCCTGAGGTGCCAAGGGTACCTGGTCCTTGCCATCCAGACCTCCACCAACACCGGCATGAGTCAGACCCAGCCTGGGTCCTACAGCCGGCGGGAAGTCCTTAACCCCTGTCTGCTCTTCTTCCTGCTCAAGTTGGTTTGACTCTTCATAGACATACCTCAGACAAACAGGTGATATCTGAGACACTGCCAACCAAAGGAAGCCTCAGTGAGTGTTTTCAGATACAATTCTACATGTGCGGGTGTACAAATATATGCATGCATGCACACATGAACCTGCATGCATATATATGCACATAAAGTGTGTATGTTCACATGTATGTGTACACATGTGCACCTAGAAACACGTGTGTATGCTGACATTTATGCATGCACAAACACATGTGGGCATGCCTGCGTGGATATGCTCACACTGCACATAAAGTTGCTTATCAGTGTTACATTAGCTGCTACCCCTCATGGGCCCCTTGTTCTGTTGCTTCCTTCCCTGTACAAAGGTTCTGGGCTGCCTCACCCTCCTACTTCCTCCTTTGGCCTGTCTCCTCCCTTAAAGGGAGGAGCTGGCCCCCAACTCTGTTACCAAGTTAAATAGCACATTGTCTCACCTGAGGCACTCACATTACTCCAACTGCCACAGAACTGCCCAAGACCAGCTTGATGAGTTTGGGGTTTCTTACCCCTTTGGCTGGGAGAGGCCAGAGAGGATCTGTGAGACATGAGCAGCAAGTGGCCAAGGAGCTCCCGGCATCTTGTGCTTTTGGCCCTGGCACTTTATCATACCTAGAGAAACCCTAACTGACTATGCTAGTTTTAGGAGGATTGTGGAAGGAGTCTGGTAGCTGGGGTTGAAAAAGCACTGAGTGCTNTCTTGATCTACCCTTTTGTCAGCCCTAGGAAGAATGTCGTCCCANTCCTCAGAGCAAGGGCAAGCCTGGTCTTCTCCACACCACAGGCCACCTTTTAGCTCCTCTGATATGTCATGTTCTCTGGGACCTCAGGGCCTTTGCACAGCCATTTCACCTGCTTCAAATGTTCCTCCCTTACTCCACTCAGCCTTATTTAATCAACTCTTACTCATTCTCAATAGTCTATTTAATATCAGCCAAAGACTGTCACNCAANTNTCACATCCCGAGGGAGCAAACCCATTTATCATGGTGGCTTAATGAACTAACACNATGCAATTGTTTGGTNTTNTTTCACCCACTAGACTAAGAGTGCTNGAGAATGAGGTCTGTCTTGCTCACTCTGTCTTAGTGACAGACACCTAGAGACACTCACCAACCTGGTTTCCCTTTTCTGCCCCACTCTCCTAAGTCTGAAACAGCCCTAATGATAGTTAAAGCTCCNTGCCTGTTGGCTTTAGTGTTCTGTCCTTCAATACACCAAGTGAAGTCTAAGCAGACTACAGCACAGCCCCCAGGGTTAGATACATCGCTCCCTGGGTGCAGAGGAAGCCAAGTGTGCCTGTGTTCATTTTCTGTCACCTCCTCTACTAGAAAGTAATTCCCACAAGACAAATGTGCATCTTCCTTCCTGGTAGCTTCCAGCACATGCTGTCTGGCGCACAAGAGGAGATGANTAATATTTGTGACTTCATGAAATAATGAATAAGTGAATGAGGAAGGATCTATGGGTATAGAGAAACAGGCAGATGAGGAACATGTTAAAAACTGTCTCACTGTAAAGGCAGGACCGACCCCTCCGAATAACTTCACATTTATTGTGACAGTCTGCAGATGGCAGTGCCACATAGCTGCCCTCTTTCCAGCAAGCCTTTGTCCTCTGTTCTGCCATTGGCCTGTTCCACCCCTGAGGAAATGGCTAGAGACGGGTAGATTCTTTGGTCTCAAGCCACACAGTTTTTCAGAAGCTGAGCAGAAATCAGAGCCCAGAGAAGCTCCATGGGCAGCTTGTCCCCNGGGCTGCCAGGGCCAGCAGGCTGCAGAGAGGCTCTTACCGATGTACATGGAGTTGGTGTTGGGGAAAGGCTTGGCTGGCAGGATGGAGTTCTGCAGAGCCTCCTCGTCATTGGAGGGTGGAGGCTCGTAATCAGCAGCATCATCCACCAGCGACTCTTCCTCCTCATTGGGGGACTCGTAGTCACCATCGTCCTCCCCTTCCGGATCATCGTCATTGGGACTTTCATAGTCATCTTCTTCCTGCCAACACAGTGGAGGGACAGCACAGTTTGTCCAGATGTCACAGGAGGACATTGTTACAGTATAGATTCTGTGAGATCTCAGCCTAGGATCCTAGCATTCTCCTGGCAGATCTGTCACAGAAGGAAACTATAAAATGTGATGGNCTTGGGACAGGATTGAAGACTACCCTCTGGCTGAGCCCAGGAGGGCTTAAGATGAACCTTGGCAGGGATTCAGNTGCTGTGCTAAAGCACAGACTTATCTGGGGAAACATACTCTCTTGTTTCTTTTGTACAAAATAAACCTGTTGCATTCCTTTGTTTTCCCATTTAAAATAAAAAAAAAAACTTTACCAAAAACCATTTCCTTTCAAATGAAATGCTTTCAGTTACTAGAATCCCAATAAGGTAAGGGACACTCCCTCCATGAATGTTTTTTAAAAGACCTAGAGAGACCANAGAGGCCACTTAGACTGAGAGTTGGGCAGCCTGGACCCCAGATCTGCCTCTGCCTGGCAAAGGGGTTTGCACAAGGCGCACCCTCCAACAGGCTTCCTTNCTCTCTTTTCTATCAGAATTCTTGGCCCCCACCCAGCTCTGTGCATNGTGATAATGTGTAGTTTGAGATGAGGGGATGCACAATCTATCAGACTCTGAAAGGTGTTGTCACTGTGACCCTAACACTTCATTCTGTAATGCTTTCCCCTCTGTGTCTCCAATGGTGACTTAAGTCCACAAGAAGAAAAGTTAAAGGAGCATAGAGTTCTAGGAAAGATGGAAGAGAGGGTAGGATTGCTATTGGGCTTGGTAGTGGTGAGTGATGGTGTGGCCAGCAAGTTACAGCCCTACCTCTGTATTCTTCAAGGAAGCTCTACTGTCACAGTTGAGCTCACTGATTTGCTCACTGCCCACGACAGCTTCTATGCCATAGGGACAGAGCTGAGTAGAGGAGAAACTCTGGGCTTCCAAAGCTGGAAGTATTTACTGCCAGGCCCTTTCTGGGACCTGAAATGGGGTGTTTCAATGCCTTGTTGATGGAGAGAGCTTGCTCCTTTTTCAGCATTANGATGATCAATGTAAAGTCACTCTGGCCATCACCATAAAGGTGATTTACCCCAAGCCATACTCACAAAGGATGACCAGCCACCATCGTCTTCTTCATGGCTTTCTGTGAAGGAGATAACACCACCATCAGCACCTAACAGAGAGTCAGAGCAGTTCTCCCTCCCAGTGTCCATCACAGGCCTTTCTCCTTCCTTCTTCATGCTTCAGGGCCAGCAACTGTTGTATTGAGTACACTTTACCCCACCAGAACTCATGTTAAATCAATGTAACGGTANTGAGAGGCAGTGGGATCTTTAAGAGATAATTAGGTCAAAGGGACCTGATGAATGGATCAATATCTTTCTCCAGAGACTGACTTGGGTCTCTCCAGACTAGAATAGGTGTCACAGGAGTCATCTGAGCCTTGAGACTAGATTACTTATTACAAGCACACTCCTGGTATGTCACTTCTACACATGCCCCTTACTATTCTCATGTTTTCCCACATGATGCTATTTGCAATGAAGCTGAATTTAGCCAGAAGTTGAACTGATGACAGCACCATACTTTTGGACCTCTNGAACTTTGAAATTAATAAACTTCTTTCCTTCATAAAGTAACCAGCTTTAGGAGCAGTGTTATGGCAACAGAAAACATACTAAGAAAGCAANTTACTATTGGCCATATCGTTTCTATCTGAAGAGTTCATTCTACCAGAGAGCAGCAGTGGTACCTAATCATTCTTGTGTGTGTATAAAAGTTACCAGGGTTGCTTTCATAGAGTAAGACCTGGGGCCTTATTCATGGGGTTTCTTAATCAACAGGACTTGGTGGGGTCCAGGAACCCAAATCTAGATGTNTTGTGCAANTGAACAATGGGAAACTGCTNNAAAAACTCAGAAATGAGACACTGGCTCAGCTCAGGTNCTCAGAGATGAGTCTAGGCTCTNCCACAGAGCANGTAGAGTTCTNCAGCACACCTCTAGACCAGCATCCTTCCTCCTCTCAGTGGGAACCCAAACTCTTTTATGATAAAGANCTGGCTAGTAAGTTAATGAGTCAAGTCCCATGCAAGGTACTCAAGGAGGCCAGAACTGAAGCAGAGTTCACCTCCTGAAGCAGTTGCCTCTCAGCCCCGGTACCTTTACCTGTCTCCTCTGGAAACCGCTGAACCTGGGGTCTGCAAAGGCAAACAACAGAATCTCAGTAGCCTGTCGATCTAACGGCATCTCCTTTCCTCAGTCTAGCACTCTGCACCAATGGGGATTATGTCTCCCTGCCCAACACTTGTCCTCTTGTTGCTCTGTCTCTTATACACATCTAGATGTGTATAAGAGACAGGTCTAGCTCTCTGCACCAATGGGGATTATGTCTCCCTGCCCAACACTTGTCCCCTTGTTGCTTGGCAACCAGAGTTGAGCTGTCCCTCAGTTTCTGGAGTCCACTAAAGCCACACTGTTGTCACAGACAGAAGCTTGTGACTCTAACAATCTAGGGAATGTTCCTCTGATATCCTGGACCCAGTGGCAAAATGTTTATCAGGGAGAGAGAACTACCTTCCCTCCTTAGGCACTCTTCTCATGACCCTTGGGACAGAGGAGACCACCACAGGTGAAGCAGTAGGGGCAAAACCAGAGCTACAGATTCTTTTAAAGGCCCAACTTGGGATTTTAATTCTTGAGTTCCTTTGTAATAGTGCCTAAGCCAGAGCTGCCCACTCACTTGCGTGTAAAAATGCTTCTTCTCTCTTCATTCTTGTTGATGTCTTGACTTAACTTACTGAGAAGCCTACAAGATAAAGACACANATGAAGAGACAAAACAATCCCTTCCTAGCCTCCACCTCCCTGCTGCTCTCTGATCCACATGACTTCCAAGCACGTAGGCCAAATTTGGCCAATCTTCTTTTTGTGTCCACCCTCTCCAAGCCAGCTTCACAGCTTCAACTCCATTTCTTGCTCCCACCTGGCTAGACCTTGTCCCCTCTTTCCTCAGGACCTGACCCAGTACCAACCACTTCTTCTGCTCCCATGAAACCTTATCATCAGCTGACGTGCATTTACTGAGCCTTCAAAATATGGCTCTGAGCTCTCCTTACAAACTTGTCAGTTTACACCTGCCTCCTCCCTGCTCTGAAGATCTGGGGCCCTAAGATCTGCACACTGGAGCTGTATCACTTACTGTTCTGTCATTCATAGAGTGTGGTCCCTTGAGCCTCGGTTGATTTTTCCTGAGAAGACATCTTGCTCACACATGTGATCAAACCATATGCTAGACCCAGAATTACAACCTCCAATGGGCTGTTATTCGTCCTGTTATCTCTTCCTTCCCATTGTCCCTCTTTGCATCTGCTTAGTGACATAGTAAGATGGTCAGTCTTGCTTATATGACATGGTATGAGATAATCCATCTTCCTCAGCAGTTTAATAGGATTGAGAGACACCTAAGAGATTAGAACATCACACTTCCTGGTGTGTCTGTGAAAGTGTTTCCAGAGATGATCTGATCAGGAGTGCTCTGACTTAAGTGGCGGTTTGACTCATTTGAGGCAGGACAGAAAAATGGGCAAATGATGGAGACATGGGAAAGGAGCCAGCCCCTCACCCAGGATCTACTCAGAGACTCTCACCAGCTTGAAGTNAAGAACTCCAGTACAGTTAGCAAAATTTGCTGCAAAAGCTGTGCATTTTATATAGAGATATTTTAATAAGAATATTAAAACAGCAACGAATCATNCTTAAGACCTATGTGCACATGNCCTTTCTCCTATCCCAGCTGNAAACCTACAGTTTTCTNGGAATCTCCCTAGAGACCCTACTGGCAGTGAAAGACATGCTTCACTCCTTTGCACAATCTGGTGGCTCATAGTTTATTTTTATAATATTGTAATCCCATGGAGCCATCCTATCTATAATCTCCCTTATCAAAAGAAACAGATTGGTGGTGTCTGCTCTTAATAATCATGTGAGCTGTAACTTGAGAGAAACCAAGTAGACTATATGGGGACTGCTAAGACACTTGAGGGCTGCTGTCCTTGAAGAAAGCCATGCCCACCTTCTCTGTGTAGCTTCCTCTCTCTCTGAGGTCATCTCCTTCTAGAAACCCCTGTGTTTAAATCTATGTCAAACATTCTTTTTATATTTTAATAAACTCCAACTCTGCTTCACACCGGCTCATCCTGAAATTCTTTTCTACANTGAAGTCAAAGATGGGTTTCACCTGAATGGGGGTCCCTGAAGGATAAGAGGACTCTTCAGGCCACTGGGGGTTGTCATGGTTTGTGCCTTGGGGTGCGCAGGCCCAGACACATTTATGCATTCGAATTTTGAGTAGACTGTCGGTAGGAGGTGGAACTACAGAAGTGAAGGCACGGTTGGAAGATGCTGGTTTCTAGAGGCTGGTACCCGAAGAACATCTTAGATCTAGTGTTTTCTCCTGACTCTTTCTGCGTTCTAGCTACCACGAAGTGAATGGATGGCTCTGCTCTTCCACACCGTTCCAAGCTGATTCTCTGCCTCACCTCAGGCCCAGAAGCCACAGAGCCAAAGAGCATGCTCTGAACCTCTAAAGCCACGAGCCAAAATAAACCTTCCTGTCAGTTGTTTTACTCATGTTTTCTGTTACAGTGGTGAATCACTAAATCACTCATGTG
>LZPO01055268.1:88252-99524 GCA_001675575.1 Neotoma lepida
AGAAAGTAGATTCTGTGAAACTTTTGATGATTTTTAAAACACAGTATGACCAAAGCCTAAAGTATCCGAGGCCGAGTCTGTGGCCAACAATTCTGCCTCCTGTGTGTCTGACTTTTAACAGAACTCATTCATGCACTTGTGGGACTGTCCTATGCCCAGACTCTTATATAAAGTCACTACCTTTTGTCCACAGGAGGTCCCCCAGCAGACCTGCCTGAAGCTATAGGTGGTACTGATCCTGATATAATATATATGATGATTCTGCCTATGAAGGCATACCTATGATAAAGGCCAAGTTATAAACTGGGTACAGTAGGAGACTGACAACAATAACTGATAAGAAAATAGAGCAATTGTTACAATACTGCCAAATAAAAGCTGTGTGGATGCGCTCTCTCTCTCTCTCTCTCTCTCTCTCTCTCATTCTCTTCTCCTCTCTTTTTCTCTGTATTTTATTGCACTATGTTTCAGATGCAATTGGTCATGGGTAATAGAAACCATGGAGAGCAAAACCACAAAAGAAGAAGAACCACTACAGTAGTCACCACGTACCTGTAGCTACTGAAATATGTCTGGTGGGCTGGTAGAACTAGATCTTAGATTTAATCTAAACTCAATCAGCCATATGTGCTTACAAAAAAATTCTAAGGAGCTCTAACAAAGATAGGCAGCCACAAGGGTGAACCCTTAGTGTTCTCATTTCCTTCNCTTGCTGTGGGACGGTCTTTCTGTATGCTGTGAATATATGTTGCTACCATTGATTAATAAAGAAGCTGCTTTGGCCTATGGTAAGGCAGGATAAGAGCCAGGTGGCAAATCCAAACAAGATACAGAGAGAAGAAGGATGGAGTCAAGAGAGACGCCAGGAGCCACCGATGGAGGAACATGTCAGAGAAGAGGCAATGCCACAAAGCCATGTGACGATTCATAGATTAAAAGAAATGGGTTAATTTAAGATGTAATAGCTAGCTAACAATAGCCCAGCCATAGACCAAACACTTTGTAATTAATATAAGCCTCTGTGTATTTATTTGGGACTGAGCAGCTGCAGGACACGTGAAAGCTTCCGGCTACATTCACTTTTCTGGACAAAGAAAAAATAGCCAGGCTAAGTTTATTTTTCTTATTTCCTTATTTCCTACCTACCCAAGAAATCTTCCAGCTTCCTTCTCTCTTGGGATATCTTCTTTTTATCACTATGCACTCAAAGGCCCTTAGAACAAGAGAAGGGATTCTAGGGAATGCCCAAAGCAGATGTTTCAAACCAGTAGCACCAAGAACACATCCAACTCATGGGTAGCTTTATGTTGGTTTTCACAATGTCTAAAAACATTTGAGTCAGTATTGAAAAATTGAGACATAGAACATTTGAACTCATGTTTCTAGCTATTTTTTGATCAGTTTGAAGCTTGGCCATTGTTGGGTCCACATTGGCTAGAGCTGAGTGGCTGCAGGGCCCTCAGAATGGAGCACATGATATGTGATTTGCCATAACCAACATTACCCCCTACTGTTTCACCATTGGTCAACTCTTGTACTGTTATGTTTAAAATCATAATTTCCTGTTTATATTTTAGTGTAAAAATATTTCTCTAGAGATAATCACATTCAAGGATAACAAAAAGAAAGATAAATCAACAGGGATTTGTGTTTACAACCTGTCCTATTTTGTACATTTATATCACCTGCCTGACCTCTGTATTTGAGATTGTGAGGCCTCTACTAGGACGATGAAAAATACATGTCACAATATACATACTGCTGCTTCCCATTTCAGCACCCAGGTTAGACATTACTAATCAATTATAGCTCCTTTCCCTCAACATTCTTTTTAACATTACACCAATAGTAGCCATCCTAAGAAATCAGTATCGACAGATAAAATGATCTCCTTTGCCATCATTTATTTGGGTCCATGTTCATTTTACTAACCAAGAAACAGAGGTCTTGAAATCTTAAACAAGTGAGTCAATGAAGACGCCATGAGGAGCTAGACAGATGACTCAGCAGTTAAGGTCACACACAGCTCTTATAGAGGGCCCAAATTCTGCTGCCAGCACCTACATCAGGTGCCTCACAATTGCCGGTAACTCCAGCTCCAGAGGATCTGACACATTCCTCTGGCCTATACATGCACATACCCACATGCAAACACACTGACAAACATATAATTTTAACATGAAATAATCTTTTAAAAGATGTCATGATGAAACCATAGGGTCTCTTGACTTTGGTACTGCACTCATAGGCCCAAGCTATCCTATCAAAAAGACAGGAAATGAAACACACGACCCAGTGTTGGGAGTTTGTGTTGGGCAAAGCATCCAACTACTAGCATGACTGACTGGATCTGTTACTTCCTTCTAACTCATCATGTGATTCCTCTTCCCCAGACCCTACCATTGTCCTCAACCTTCCTACCTGTTTTTACCATTTAAAATTACAGTAATATACACCTAACCCANTTTCCCCTGAAGAGGTCTTTATTTCAACCTGCTCCCCATCCTGCTGCCCACCAGGGGGTGTACTCACGGCATCCTCAGCTTAGGGAACTTCTGGATGTCATTTTCTGTCAGGTTCTGGAAAGAAGAGACACACACAGCAGGCAGGTTAAAACTCACAGGAGGGGCCCTGATCAGGTGGCGAAGGAGGGAACGCCAGAGAACCATTGTCATTGCAACACCCTTAGGTTTGCTTTTTCAAAGGGAATCCTGAAGTTGGAATCTTACGTAACAGTTTCCTGAATTACAAACAAAAATGGCTTTAGTAGACAAACATGAGGAAAATCTGTGNAACCAAACAGAATTTGTTTCATGGGCAAAATTTAGCAACCTCCTCCCTATATTTTCACCCCATGGTTCAGGTCTCTACTCAGTTTTGCATGGGAAGAGAGCAGTTCCAGGCTAATGTCATCAGAGGAGCAAGAGTAGCTAAGACTGAGGTGTCTTGGCAAGATGCCTGTTGGAGCATCAGGTCCAGCCTCTATTAACCTGTGGTGACTTTTCTAACCAAGCCCTGTCAGGCTGCCTGAGTGATAGTGAAAGGATGAAGGAGCGGCATATACCCGAAAGGTGGAAGGCCAAGGCATTTTTCAGAGTATGGCATGATGAGTTGAAGGCATCTTGGGGTCTTCCAGAGGAACACTCTGGAAGTGACAGAAAGGAGGACATAAGCTGAGAAAGTTGAGGAAGAGATGAGGAGAAGGTGTACATGACCATGACTGGAGACAGAAGAGGAGGATGTTGGGAAAGAAAGAAGGCTTCTAAACCATGGACAACAGCAGGGAAGGAAGATGAGGAATGTTGAAACAGGCTTTGGGAGTTTTGCTCTGTGATATAACTTCCTCCTCCCCTTCTTCCAAAATCCTCCAGCAATCCTGAGCTAAACTGTATTGGAGTTAGATTCAAGGATTTTAGAAGCATGATTATATGCTGAGTTCAGAAAAGAGGTCCGTAGACAGGACAGCTACAAACCAGGTCCCTGGCAGAGAAGCAAGGTGGCAGACAGGGCTGCTTGTCTCTCAATGTCCATTCTTTCCATCTTCCTTACTATTAGAACTTGAATTTGGTTCAGGGTGGGAAATGTGTTTGTGCAAAATATTTAACTCCCCAGGTCACCTTGGAGACAGTGGAGTTACATGACTCATTTGTGGTCAGTAAGGTGTAATCTGCAGTCTACTGGATGAGATCTCCAGAATAATGGTTATTTTCCATTATTATTTTTTTTTTGCAAAGGGGATAAGGGCACATTCATCAAGCACCGTGCACCCTTTACTCTCTGCCTTTCCCCTCTTCCTCTGACTATTACATATATACATATATATAATTTATATATATGTAATATATAATATATATAGTATATGTGTATATCTGTTATATAATATATATAATTTTATATATAACCTAGAGGTGGAGTAGCCAGCTTGGAGTGATTAGCACAAAACCCCCAGGCTTTCTATAGATTGAATTGGACCTATGTTCAGGGCTTCCTCCAGACATCTTTCAGCCCTGCGTGTCCACTTGTACATGTCTTACTGCTTGAGGAAGACCACATACATTCCCAGTTAACTCATCAAGTACATCCCCCTTTTCNTACACCTTTTCAAAGTACAGCATCTCAATTTCTTACCAGAAAAGACTCCAAGACTCCATTCTTCTCCATGTTAAACAAAAGCATCATTAAGACAGATGTGGCGGGGGTGGGTGGGGTGGGGTGTCTACTAGCTCCCACATTGAAGAAGGAGGAAAGGAAGAAAGGGAAGAAGTGAGGAAAAGGGGAGGGGAAGGAGGAGGGAAAGAGAGGCTAGCAAGCACTGCTGCCTTCAATAGCAGGATAGTCTGGATATTCCAGAGCCAGCAGGGTATGAGATGAGTAATTGGAGCTTGGATTAAGACTTCTAAAGTGAACCAAGAGCACAGTGCATTTCAGACTACTCCAGCTGCTGGGGCAGGCTCTGGGTTCTACTCCCTGTTCTCTGGCTCCTCCTGCCTCCTTTGCACTCCCTCCTGTTCACAGGGTGAGGAGGATGTGCTGATTTCTCTGAAGGGCTGATAGGTCCCAGAGATCAGAACAGATGGCTGTTTAGATACCATCTCTCAACCAAGGAAACAACTGTCCTATCAAGTCAGTTGAGGGCTGACACTCACATGGAGTGTTGGGGAAGAGTCACATAGCTGAGAAGTACCATTATTATCCCCGACTGTGACCCTGCACAGTGTGTTCAGTCAGCAGAGGATGAAGCAAAGGGGAATTAGGGACACAGGATAAATGCTTACTCAAGATGAGCCAGGACAACAGGGCAACCAGGACCCTCTTCAAAGGTGTTGCCCTCTTTCTGTACTCAAGGTGGTGTCTCTTTTCTCAGTGCTAAAGCATCAGAATGCAACATACAGGTTTAGTGTAG
The DNA here is from genome assembly GCA_001675575.1 of Neotoma lepida. NCBI lineage: Eukaryota > Metazoa > Chordata > Mammalia > Rodentia > Cricetidae > Neotoma > Neotoma lepida. The sequence continues at coordinate 93,156 of LZPO01055268.1, forward strand.
TTGCAAGAGCAGCAACAATAAAACACAGGGAATTCTCTTCATTCAAAGCTCAGTATGAACAATACAACAACAACAACAACACCTACACAGTATAGGACTAAGCTAAAGGCATGCTTTGGTTTAATCATTAGATTTGTGACTTAAGACAAAAATCACATCTCCGCATATGTTTCCTCATTTGTAAATGAGGTGGTTGAAGGCATTCGTGAAGGTATCTTTCTCCTAAAACAGTTTCATGAAGATAGGAATCTTCTATATTATGATTTCTCTGTCCCCAGCAGGTGACATTATCTAGGATGGAAAAGGAACTCATCTCAGCATGAGACTTCAGAGGTTTCCAGAAAGGGGAAGAAAATTGCAGGTGGTAGTGAGCTCACCAGCACTAAAGAAGTTGAAGCAGAGTAGGGCAGGGATGCAGAGTAAGAAATGGATTGGTGTGCTGTGTAGCAAGCCGCAGCATATGACATCTTGGTCCCTTTCAACTAGCTTCAAGTATCATGGTCAAGCTTCACAAAGCTATGACATATGGACATACAATTTGATTGTCCTTCTCACTCTGAATCTGAGAACATCTCCCGTGAGACCTTTAAATTCATTTTCTTCTCTTGTTAAAGAGGAAAGCAAAGTGCCAAGAAGGGATGACTAGGAATAGTTACAGTTTACTCCTAACGCACAAGCAAAGCATCATTTCTGGAAAATGATCAGACCACCTCCCTGACAGCCAAGTGCCTCTGCCTTCATCTGAACTGAGTCACTTTCCCCTTAGTGGAATTCAACATGGATTCAACATGGACCTGAACCATGTGCCTATATTTAAAGCTTGTGGAATTATAACACAGTGGGGAGAGGACCATCACGTTTGTTTGACAGTCATTATGCATATTCTGTACCAAGGAAATGGAGATGAAGAGGGTTGCCTACCCTTTAGTCCACTCAGTGGGTGTGTATGCAGACTTAGCAACCAGGAGTAAAGGTCTCCAGTTCTTCAATGGTATCTCCTGCTGCCCACTCTGGGTTTCTCTGAGTATACCTGGCAGTTGAGNAGCATTCCAAGGGGTGTGTGTGTGCGTGTGTGTGTGTGTGTGTGTGTGTGTGTGTGTGTGTGTGTAGTATGGGGGGTTAAACTGTGCTCAGATTCCTTCAATATATGTCTTTGAAGTACATCTTGCTGTCTATATAAGAGCTTACATAGCTCCTGAACAAGACACTGAGAGTTGGTAAGAGAGATCTACCAATTCTTTGATCAAAGCAAAGGGCTTGGGGGACATTGACCACAGACACTGACCCTAAGCANCCTCAGGGACCAGGTAGATTGACTGGCCCTGCAGCTGTTGGGCAGAACGCATTACATTTTTAGTTTCAGTGTGTGGACTGGACAAAGCTTACCAAAAAACGAGCGCCATCAATGTGGTACTTCCTCACCGCCTTCTCACAGTCCCTGTAGTTCAACTGCACAGAGAAGCACAAGGTGCCATCAGTGTCACAGGCCTCTGTGGTNCCCCTCCTTTGCCTCCTCCAGAGCTTAGCAATCTGTGGTACCTGTGGCTAGCCAGCCCCTTCCTGATCCTTTGTCTAACAGAGGGGCCAGGTCCCCACCTAAACCGTACTTTCACTACTCCCCTGGGACTGTCTGAATGGAGAAATTGTGCACTCTAGTCCTTGGGACCAGAACCTCTGGAAACACATTATCTTCAAAGCTCAAGAAGGGTGGCCACATCATAGTAAGGAAAGCACAAAGGAACTGACAGAAGACACCAGACACCAGCCCCTGTCCTGTGTCCCCAAAGATAATCTTAGTGATCACATCAGTCATTTATGTCTAGCCCCATTTCTGAGCATGATGGAGGAATCAACTCATGTTCATCCTTGTTACAATGACTTTTCTCTCTTAAATGACCTAAAACAACAAGAAAAACACTGTCTGGAACTATGACAAACTTGTCTTAAATGTTTTGTCGAGGACTTTGTTTACTAAATAATTCCCATAATTTTTAACCACTGAATGTTCAGGTCATTTTCCTGGCTGCCAGCTCAGCCATGAGATCAGCAGCTGCTAGTTAGCACTGGATGCTCTGCAGGTGGGCAGGCCCTGCTCCCACCCCAAAGCAGCTCTAAGTCACCTAATCCTCCAGTTTCATGGGTGAAGGATGAGAAACACAGAGAGCTAAGAAGCTTGCATAGGGGGCAGGTGACATAGGTGACAACTGAGCTTCAGAACTTGGCTTTAACGTTTTCATGAAGAACAGCCTTTAAGACATCAGGTACATAAGTGCATACAGTGAGTGACCAGGAGTGCATCCGAATGCACCGTCTAGATAGCATAGACTACACAGTGGACGTTCTTTTGCCTAGCTTTTCCTATGTAAGTTGAATTGTTGGCATCAGATTCTCAGAACAGAGTGATAGAATCAACAGAGGTAAGTGTCTGTAACATCTTGGTTATTGTTTGAAACTAACCTATGACTGTGGTGCACCCACCTTACCATGTCCTCAATAGCACAAAACTTCACATCAGAAATACCTCCAAGATTGAGGTCTGGTGTAGTTAAGACAAAGATATTTTTCTCTGAGGACCTTATATTGTTCTCACAGTTAGTTCAACCTTCTTTGAAGGAAATTTTAAAATCAATTTCTTATCTTATTCTACTCCCCCGCCAAAAAAATGTGAAAAGCAAATATAGCTGGATGTGGTGGCACACACCTCTAATCTTAGCACCCAGGAGAATGAGGCAGGAGGACAGGATTGCTGTCAGTCCAAGAGCATCCTGGGCTATACTTCAAGAACCCGTCTCAATAATAATAATTTTTAAATGTAATTGTTATTATCTCCTAGTCTAGAAGGGCAGAATGAACATCCCACTGGGAAGCTGATTTACAGGCCAGTGTTGAGGGCAGGCAGCATGTGCAGTAGCTGCTGTCTCCTTCACCCACATGCGGGGTGTGGAGCGGGCTCTTGGAATTGTCAGCTTCCTTTAATCCATTTCATTGCCATCACTATCAGATGAATTGTCATTCCACAGAGTACCAGCTTTGACTCCAAACCAAAGCTAGAGGTCTAGCCTTGAACCTAAATAGTTGATGCAGTCTAGTAAGACCTGAGTCGTGGGGCCTAAAATCTGTATTTCCACAAGCACCCTAAGTGATTTTCATTAGCACTCAAGATACCAATCTTGGCACTGACCAAGTGGTTATTTAGCTTTGTAGATGATGTTGACTGGAGCCCAGAGAGAATAAGGTTAGGGACATACAAACAATGGCCTTAATCTTCATGGTGTCCATCCCCAGTACAGGGCAAGGCACACATATCTGAGGCAATATGTCAAAAAACCTCACTAGCCTGCCTCAGCCTCCCCAGTCAGGTTCTGGTTAGAAGAGCAGGATAAAGGTGAGGTAGAACACGGAACTCAATGCCTCACACACATTTCCTTTCACCCTCGCCTCCATCTCATCTGGTTAGTTACTGTTAATACCTCTGTTTTACTATTTAGGTAAGTTGAGGCACAGAGAAGCAAAGTAACTAAAGGAAAGTAAGTCCCCATCTAACTGAAAAGGGCACAACTCAAACCAAGGTGTGACTCCAGAGCTGGGTAGAAGTCTCAGTGGCCCAACNCGACTGCTGCCATAGACATTACACTTGCTGCTCAGTCCTTGAAATGGCACACTGACCTCCAAGAGCATCCTAAAGTGACTCTGTGTTCATTTCACAGAGTGTTTTCTCTGGGGACCAATGAGCTCTGGGTCTGAAGGGTCTCATCTGTGCCTGTAGCAGGGGGCTGGTCCTTCTAGGATCACCAATTCCTCCTAGCTTCCTTGTTCATACCCTTGATTCTTTCCCTCCAGAAGGTGAGGCCTNTCTCTGGGATGTGGCTTTGACTAAGCTCCATGATCCCCAAGAAGAAACTCCCCTTTTGCTTATTAACTCAANCAGAGTGATGTGTACTTGGCTTCCCACCCTGTGCTGAAGGGAACTTAACCTGCACATTATCTGTGGCACCACGGGATTACATAATATCCTAGTTACACTAGAATATGGGGCCTTTCTGTGCCTCTCGGTCCCTCCCCAGACTTCCCTGCCTTAATTCTCAATTCCATTCTCATTGTTCTATTGAAATAATTCACTACTTCATTCCAGCATGGCAAATTTACCTTTCTGCCCTAACTTATTTCATTTTTAGTTAAGAAATGTAGTAAAAAAAAAACCTTCAAAAAGTCAATTGTCTAATCATATTTCCACCCACAGTGTTAAAAGAGAAGTTTATAATGACCTTATGGGGAGAAAGAAACCAAAATAAAATTTACAAAAAGTGGCAAATGGCAGGATCTGCGGGGCAGTGCTGCTACCATGCCTCCTCAGTACAGAATGCTCACGTTGTCTTCTGTACGTTGGGAAGGAACCACTGTATATAGTTCAGGTTGGATTATACACCCCAAGGATCCTCTTCTGCCTCTTGGGTCTCCATGTCTTCAGAAAAAAAATAGAAGGCAAAGTAGATGACTTCTATGGTCTTAGCTTTAGCACCTCATCTTCATCACTACCTGGAATATCAGTGGAATTTGAGGCCGGTCTGCAGGGATGGGGACAATAGAAACTCGTGTCTTTCCTAAGACCTCCTACCTCTTCTGTATGGGTGCCTTAGAGGAGTCATGTGTCTTGGGATATGCCTAAGCAAACATGTGGTCCTCATTAGCAGATAACCAAACAAGGACCCTTGACCATCTCCTCTTAGCCTGGAAGGCAAGACAGTAACACTGTAGTCATCTTGATTTCTAAGTCTGCTGAGCTGGTTCTTTGTGTCTCTAACTACCCTGGGGCTCATGTCTGCTTTCTGACCTGTTTTCAAGGATTCTCATAAAGCTCCAGTGAGATTCCAACCAATAAAGAGACTCTAGCCCTCTTCCAGGATCATGAACAATGGATACCCACATACCGTTGTTCATCTAGCCCTCTGTCCATCCCTCCTGCCCTGCTTGTTCATTTTCCTACTCTGGGACTCCATATCTCCTTTTCTAGTAAGTAGACTTCACTATAGCCATTCTCTGCATTGCTGAGCATGTGCTTTAAAGCTAAATAGGCACGACTCCAATCCAACCNGATCAAATAAGACTCAAGAGCTTTGGACCCCTCAAACTCCCTGAGCTGACTTTTCAGCTGAACAAAATATTGACACTGAGATGCAACATTGTCAGTGCATATCATTAATATGGTAACACTGAACTCACATTACAATGGGTTATGTCCAATAGAACATAGTCTGTGGAGTGATGGATGCACGTCTGTATGTATGTACTAGGGGCTTATGCATGTGAGGGCCCCCTCCCCTATCTTTCTCTACAGGACACATTGTCTGGAAAGCTCAGTAGTCTGTCTGCCTCCCAGTAAGGTAGCCACTGTAGGTGATAACTCTGCGGCTGTCTNGTACACCTTTCATATTCTGTCCAGATTCCANCTCTACTCTCTGTCCACCCCACTGAAGGCATACCANTACAACCAGAAGTAAAAGAGTGAAAGACACACCTTCCTGAAGTAATCCGCGAGGCTGTCCGGGTTCCAGGCTAAGACCTCTGAGCGAAAGGGCACATTCTTCAAGGCCATGGCTGCTGTTCAGGGAGAAGCTCACAAGCTGAGGAAAGCTGCCGTAGCCATGAACAGAGGAAAAAAAACAGATCCAGAGCTCCGAGGTGTCTTTGACTCTTCTGAATCCCAACTATGCTCAGGAACACCCTTGTTGAACAGGCGTCGTTTCTGCTGTAGCCAGATCCCAAGAAGCAGTGGCTTCCCCTGTGAACAAATATGGTCTCTTCTCAGAAAACGACTCAGCTAGTTTCCTTTACCACTTCCTCTGCTGACTTCTAAATAAGTAAACAAGGAAGGCCAGCTCTGTAGGCTCACAATGCAGAGAGAGAGAGAGAGAGAAAGAGAGAGAGAGAGAGAGAGAGAGAGAGAGAGAGAGAGAGAGAGAGAGAGAGAGAGAGAGACTGGTAATTCCCCACTGACCCAGATACCCCAGTCAAGTGGGGACTTAAACCCAGTTCAAGTAGTTTTTTTCCATCAGAATTCTAGACACCCAAAGCTGGACACCACATTCCTGCATGACTGGGACTATGCAGATAAGAGCCTCTTTTGACAGTTCCCTAAATTGTAATTTCATCCACTAGTGAACTATGGGGGAAGGAAGATGGTCTCTTCATGTTTTCCAACCTCCTTCCCCACCAGTTTNTTTTTATCGAAAGCAGAGACGCCTTCAGTTGCTTCTTTGTGTTATGATGAGTGGATCTGTGGTGAGTGAGGCAGCTAGGCTCTGAGTGGCAAAGAGTGCTACAGTGCAGTGGACCAATTCCATTTCTGATATGAATGTTTCTGCACTGTAG
>LZPO01055268.1:116802-127827 GCA_001675575.1 Neotoma lepida
TTGGCCAGCAGGTCAGAGACTCTCAGCTGGTGATCCCGGGGGGGGTGGGGTGCACATCCCATGATCTCACCAAATCCTCCCACTCAGAGCTCAGGTGAATCCCAAGTGCCTGAAGCATTAGAAGGCTTGCCAGGCAATTCTTACAGAAAGGTGGGCCTAAGAAATGCTAGGTTTACCATACATTGGATATCTGAGGATTTTTAGAATAAAAGGGAACATTTTTGTCAGGCTCAAAGGATCCCAAGTAGCACACAACATCAGGATGTGGTATCTCTTCCTAATTGTGCCCCAGCTCCCCTCCCCACCTCAGCTCTCTATCTTACTCCCACATAGCCCAGCCTCATGGAGCTGGGAGCTGTGTGTGAGTCAGAGCACATTCTCCCAGCTCTGGACTTCTGAATGAGCTTTGGGGTTTTATTTGTGTCTTTTGGCTTGAACATTCTGAGCCCTTCCCCATGCCCAACACTCTGTTACACATGATATCTTTCTTCTTAATTACCACTGTTAAATATTTCAAAAATCATAAAAGATGATAAACAGCAATGCACACCCATTTTTGTCTTAGCTGAGGTAATATTCTGCCCACATTTGTTTCAGTTCTCTTTGTTCTAAGAAATAAAACTTGATAGATATGGTAGAATTTCTTTCCTTCCTTCCTAGACACAAATTTTTGCTAAACATTAGTGGGCCTTCATCCTATCCCATTTTTATCCGTTTTCTACAAATGTAAATACGTTTAAAGCACATGTTTATGAAATATTTGCTTAAGCCTTTTCTCTAGGGGGCAAAACACAGTAGGAAATCTGTGTCCTTCACAAATGTGTGCACATAGCCATTGGCACTTTGCTGTATGGTGGATCTCTAGGAGGTTTTCTCTTTGATGCTGAAATTTCATGACCCTCGGACAGGGTCATGAAATTCATTCCCTCTCCATCTCCAGGCAGCTGTCACTCCAGTTTTTGTTCTTATGAGTTTGACTATGTTGGATAACCCATCTGTGTAAAACTATTCGGTGTCTGTCCTTCTGAGACAGGCCTATCTCACTTATGAGTTCCTCAAAGTTCCTCCCTGCTGCACACAGGACAGAGTCNCCACCTTCAAGGCTGAATCATACACATCTCNATGTTCACTGCAGCTTCATTCCCAATAGCTAAGGGTTGGAAGCAACCAAAATGTCCCTTGATAGATGAAAGTATAAAGATCATACACACTGTGTACATGTAATGGGATAGTGTTTCCCCTTTCTCTTTAAGTGTATTATCTGTCTATAGAGGTGTTATTATTTGCTATTCATAGACAAGGAAACAGAGACAGTTAAAATTAACAAGTTGTCTAAATTCAATAACTGCTTTGCTTAAAGCCTTCTAAACCCTGTCTAACAATCACCGATTCACTTCCCCCCNAAACCAGAGTCCCTTCCCCGTTCCTTTGGCCCATATGATAACCAATGTTACTGTATCAGCCCCAGTCTGCTGCTGGTGACCTATCTGTCTCACTTTGCAGGAAAGAATTGGATCGTTGTCCAGTCTAGAGTGTCAGCCCTCAGCATAGCGACTGGTACCTGCCTAGTAAGGAGTGAGATGCTTTCCGTGAATGTTGGAAGAAAAGGGTGTATAGACAAAAGGGGACTCTGATGGAGCTCCTGCAAAGCCACCTGCAGGATACCCTGCCTGTAGATACATTTTCTCCTGTGTCCCTGAGTTCATAGCAGCAAGAACTTTTGAGTCTCTATTTTATACAAGTTNCATCTTAATAACCAGAGAAACCTTAACCTGTCTCCATCCTTACTCACTGGACACTGGGTCAAGAACACCCATTACTTATGCCTAGGTCTGGTTTTCTGCATATTTGCATATAAAGAATGGATTGCCAGGAGCAAGTGGATGTTTAAAGAGGATCCACTGACCAACCCTAAGAGGTAATAATAGACAGATTTGCAGTTGAGTTGACCCATTTGGGCCATCTTCTTCAGCAGTACTTCCAACTCTGTTGGAGACATTCACACATCACCATTGTGTTCTTGCCTTGCCTAAGATAAACCATGGTGCATCAATTTATTTTGTGTACTATTTTAATTCAATTTATTTCTTAACTTTAAAAAATGTTTTTTGGGGGCCAGGAAGATGGCTTACTGAGGAAGGACATTTGTCACAACAACCTGAGTTTGAACCCCAGAATCTATGTAGTGGAAGGAGAGAACTAACTCCTGCAATTGTCCTCTGACCTCCACACTTGCATGGTGGTGAACACCCCACCCCAAATAAATAAGTTTTGAAACACTGTTTTCCATTTTATGANCAACAAGTCACAAGGAATCACGAATTATGTAATCTCATTGTGTGCTTCTCTAACGCACAGCAGGGTTTGTGGAGGAGCAGGCACATACTCATATCTGTAAAGCACGTATATTGCTTTGTGCACTCACCACTGTATCTCTATTCAATACTAAGTTTCCAGCTGCTCCAACCTAAACTCAGCTTCGAGTAGTGCACAATTCAGGAAGTAAATTGTTGTATAGGTCTCAGTGAGGAGACAAAACAGAAGTACTATCATCTTTTCTGGATGCCAGAGATCCACATCCAGCCCAGCCCAGCCTGAACTTGGTATTCCTTAACACAGGAATCCTCCCTAATCCAGAGTTCAGCTTCCTTATCTACAAATGGGTCAACAATGCCCAGAGATGGAGATCAAACCTGAGACTTGTTTACAATCGCACAAAAGGATTCCCCTTTAAAAAACTAATGGAACCTGGTACCCAATAACTAATTTCACAAACAGCTCTGAAGGCTAGAGGTTCACACACTTGGGAAATGTTTGAGTAGGCTGGAATGTGGGGAATGGGAAGGGCCCATGGGACCTCTGCCAGCCAGGCTGCAAAGAGCTCACAGCAGTTCGAACCTCTACAATCCAGTGGCACATGGACAGGTGTTCCAGCTGAGCCTGAGTCTTTTTATTGACTTTAACTATGTGCATGTGTGTGCTTGGGTATATATAATTTTATAAATATTTACTGCACTTGCATTTGACTGTGAGCCATCNCACAAGTTCAGTATTGGATCAGTTTTAGATTTTAGATTTCAAAAGTTTTAGATCTTGGAGCATTTTAGATTGGAGGTTTTCAGATGAGGGATGTCCAGCCTGGATAATGTGTTTGATTTGTGTGTCAGGTACCCAACTAATTCCATGAGGTGGAAGGATAGNAGAGCAAGAAATAGGAGCTTCAGTGTAAGACAACAAAGCATGAAATGACCGTTAAGTGTCCAGGAGGACTTGAAGAAGATGCCCTGTACTTTGGAAGCTCCCTTTTTTCCAGACCAAGCTGCCAGTTGCAAACAAAACAAACCCAGTGCCCACTCTTGAAGGCAGCGTGTTTATTGCTAAAGGACATTTGAATGGAAAACAGCCCAGCAACTGGAATCAATGTGTCCTTGGGAAAGAAAGTGGAATTCTGGGCTCTTCCACACCAGTAACACCATGAACCGAAGCCTTAATTTCATGGGCTCCTGAAGGGCTGCTCATAGGGGAAAGAGGAAAATGTAAAGTCACAACAGAAAGCTAAAACAGAGCCACAACAGAAGATGAACCTCCCTAGAAGACCCAAGACCTTTCNAGANCTAGGACAAATAATGCTTGGTGCTTTGCATGGTCCTTAAGGAGATGGAGTGGAGCTCCCTAGTCTTTAAGTGTGGAATGCATAGTGGTTTCTCTCCAAACAACACACGTGGAAAGGGAGAGGGTCACTTGAGGAAATGTAGCAAATACTACTTTAATGAGGTGATCAAGATCACCACCAAGAGTGAAGCACCATGGAAGTACCTGCTCTCAGCAGGGAAGGAGGCCACTTTCCATTTGTGGCCTTTCTTTCCCAACCCTAAACTTCAGCCTAATTGAGAAAATCGTGCAGATAAATTCCAGTTCACAAACATTCTACACAATACCTTATAAGTGCTCCTCCACCTGTCAAGATCATTTAGACACAGGAAAAGTCAAGAGGAGCCTAGGAGATTTCTTAGTTTACATCTCTATTACTGTGATTAACACCATGACCAACAATAACTGGTCAGAAGAAAGGGTTTACTTCACCTTAGCTCACAGTCCATCATCAAAGGAAACCAGGGCAGGACCCCAAGGCAAAAACCCAGAGACAGAAACTGAAGCAGAAACCAGGATGGAACTCTGCACACTGGCTTGCTTCATCTAGATTGCTTAGTAGCATTCTTATGCAGCCCAGGACTGCCTGCCTAAGGATGGTACCACCCACAGTGGGCTAGACTCTCCTACATCAATTAGCAATCAAGAAAACGCCCACCATCACATCCATATGCCAATTCAATGAAAGCAATTACTCAGTTAAGTTCCCTCCAGGTGACTCCAGTTTGCTTCAAGTTGACAAAGGCTAGCCAGCAGAGTGATGAGTGCATGTGATGTAGGACCTGGGATCAGAAAAGCTAGAGAAATCTGAGTAAAGTGTGGATTCTAGGTAATATTAATCTACCAATACTAAGTAACCCAGGTGTTGTAAAAGATGCTGATAGTAAGGGAACATGGTGGCTGTAAAATGCATGAAAATACCACACACACCCTTTGCAAATTTCAAGCACATTTAAAAGTGTTTTAAAACGGAAAATTTATTTTAATGAACAAGCTTAGGTGGTAGAATATTGGTCTTTGCTGTAATATTCTTTCAAGTTTGTTGTAAACTCAAATTACGCCACAGAGCTCTGTTCTTCTAATNCCATCCATGTCTTCTTTCTGTGGCCAAGGTTCTCTACAGGATAGGCCACAGATGCTGTCTGTAGACTCAGGGAAAGCCNTCTGACAAGATCGTTGTGACTCCCCTGAGTAGCCTTCCATAGTCGCCTTTGTCTCACTAACATGCCTCTAGACTCTCTCAGAGCTCAGAACACCTACCACACCTTGATACACCTGACTACAGAAAAATGTCTCTTGTACTTCCTAGTGGACTCTTTAATCAGAGAGCAGCACTTCATTTATTCCTACACCCCCATTGGGACATAGTAGACACTGACCATCACCCACTAATCTATCCATCCCCCCCCCACATCAAGCCATTCATCCATTCATCTATCATCCATCTATAGATCCACCCATCTTTTTATCTCTTCATGTATCCACGAACACTCACTTATGTATCTGTCTATGTATTCATATACATATCCATCTATTCATCAACACACCAATCCATCCATCCATCCATGCATCCACCTAGCCAGCCAGCAAATACTTCCTAGTGTCTTCACTGTCACCTTTCTCTAGGCTCTGTGGATAGAAAAGAAAAAGAAAAATGAGTTTCCATTCTCACTAATTATACTTTCTAGTGGGCCTCGTGGACACTCGAAATAAGCAAGCTAGTGAGTGAGGGCCACTGAAAAGTGACTGTGTGAGCTTTCCCTGGGGAGACAGGGACAAGCATCCATTCACTGCAGACAGGGCACCACAGTAAGGAGTCCACCCAAGTCTTGAATAAAGAAACAATGAGTCATTGGGCTTCCTGGCAAAGCATNAGTGAAAGGTCACAGGAGTAGATGACCACAAAGTAGCTGCACTACCTGAAGGTCTCACTCCACAGTGAATGAGAACTTCCCCACAGCATAGAGACACCTCTCCTTCAGTTAACCTTCCAGACTCTACACTCTATCGCCGCCTAAGACCATATGCAACTGGGGAAATGGATATCCAGCTATCTGGAAGGTGCTGGAGGGTGGGAGTGGCTGAGATCTCAAGTGTGGGGCTGATGACTCCTCTCATCTGAGGGAAAATCAACAGGTTGACTCTGAAGAGTCCTCTGCAAGTTGTCACAGTACTGTGATGGAGATGGTGATGGGTACCATGCTTAGGGGACAGTGCTCCACAATAAAAGTAAGCAGGGTGGTATCCCAGAGAGCTGCTTTAAAAGGAATTCCCAGATCACCTTACAAGAGGGTAGTATTGCTGTTTTTGTTTGTTGCGTTGTTGGTGGTGATGGTGGTTCTTTTTTTTACATAGGGAAACTATTTATTATTTCTTTATTTTTTGAGATAATATAATCCCATTATTTCCCCATGCCCTTTCCCCCAAGCCCTCCCATATACCTTTCCTTGCTCTCTTTCAAATTCACAGCGTCTTTATTCATTAATTATTGCTACATGTATATATATGTGCATTTATTTATTTATTTATTCCTAAATATAACATTCTCAGTCTATATAGTGTTACTTGTATGCATGTTTGTATTTGCATGACCATTTAGAATTGGATAACAAAGTGGTGTCCTTAAGGTTTTATTTCACCTTTTTATTGGTTAATTTTGTTGACAATTTCATACACGTATATAATGTATTCTGATTCCCACTTTCCCCCCTCGTTCCTATCAAGCCCTCTCCACAAATTCTTTTCCTGGATCCATGAGTCTTGACTTGGTTTTGTGATGCATTTAGTTTACCCAGGGCTGTGTGGCCATTGGATTGGAGTTGCCCATTAAAGCCCAGTGAAGTCATAGGTGGCTACACAGCTGAAGGCAATGGATTCTTCTCTCTGTGAATCTATCAGCAGCAAACAGTTCGTCACTGAGTGGATGAGCGTCCTGAGGCCTNCCTCCTTCCTGACTGTTAACAGNCCCATTTTGTGCAGACCCAGTGCAGGAACCCACAGCTCTGGCGAGTTTGTGATTACAGTGGTTGTATCTTCCCAAAGAAGATGACATTTCANTCCTTCTCCCTGGCTTCCAGCTCTTACATTTTTTTTCCTGCTCCCTCCTCCACAGTGTTCCCTGAGCCTGACAGGAAATGATATAAACATCTTGTTTAGGCTTGAACACTCAACTATCGGTTACTCTCAGTACTTGTGCACCTTGGGTGTGGGTAGATCTCACCCAATGACTCCATGCAGACAATCACCTCACATTTATTTATTTATTTAACATATTTGTTGACTATCTGCTTTATGTTGGATACAGTTCATCTCTATCAGCAGGGCTACACACAGTTTATTTTTGCAATAGCTAACATTTCCTTTTTCCTTTCCTTTATTGAAAATGGATTTTAAATACAATATATTTGATTATAGTTTCCCCTCCCCTAACTCTTTCCAGGTCCTGCCTGTCTTCCTTCCCATCTGAGTCCATATACCCTTTTTCTCTCTCTTTAGAAAACATAGGCATCTAAAGAATAATAATAAAATAAAATAGCAAAACCAAACTGGAATAGGACAAAAAAACAAACAAACAAGAGGTAAATATAAATACTAAAACTACAATTCCCAGGGAACAGAAGGGGACAGGAAGGCCTAAAGTGTAAAGGATCTTAGAGTGGTTTGAGGAACAGAAGAGAACAGAGCAAGCAGGACCAGACTGGAGCAAGAGGGAGGGAGCTGGAAGACAGTGAGGATGNGGTAAACTCTGGACGTTTGTTGATGGTCACATTAGATTTGGAATGTTAGCTCCTTATCTCAGATCTGAGGATAAGACACTTCCTATCCTCAGTTTCCCTACCACAAAAGGGAGTGGCAAGTATGACTGAGTTTGAGAGAGGAAGATTAGATAAAGTGACTCAATAAGATTCTTGTTAAGATGCTGGCAAACAAGATTCCCTTTCTTTTCTTATACTAAATTAAAAATGATGATAAAATTATGTTAACCCATCAGAAAGCTCTGTTCTGCCAGTGTTTGAAAATGCACTTAGGAGGCACAGGCTGGTGGCTCTCTGTGAGTTCGAGGCTAGCCTGGTCTACACAGTGAGTTCCAGGCCAGTCAGTGCTACATAGGAGAGCCTATCTTGAGAAAGAGGGGAGGGGGGTAGGCAAAAATCTCATGGCAAGTCTTAGTTCCCCATTTTGTATATCTCCACATTGACATTTCCCTCTCATAACAATAACAATATGCAAAACCAAGACTGAGACAGTTTCACCCTTGATGCCCCCAGANCCTAGCCACCCTCCAGCAGAGCTACCTCCAGGCAAGTGGCAATGTCCCCACAGTGGCCCCTCTGGCTTCCCCACTGGGGTTGGAATCCAAGGTTGATGAGNGAACTGAAGACAGACAGGAGCTCAGGATGAAGCTAAGCCTTGGAGTGCAGGATGCCATATAGACATCTTTCNATTCCCCCGTGCACTTGGGGAATTACTTCAGGAGCACATGGCTCACTTCTCTGTTTTCATCTCCTTAAGAAAAAATAAAAAGAGATGGAAGGGCTGGACAGGTGGTTCAGCCATTAAGAGGACTCACTGCTCTTGCAGAGGACCTGGGTTCAGTTCCTAGAACCTACATAGAAGGTTACAATCATCGGTAACTCCAGTTCCAGGAGATCTGACACCCTCTTCTGGCCTCCATGGACACCTGGCACATACACCCAGTGCATGTATATACATGAGAGAAAACATTCATACACATAAAATAGAAATAAATAAATGAATAGAGGGCTTGTGAAATGGTTTAGTGGGTAAAGGAGCCTGCTGCCGAGTCTGATGATCTGAGTTCAACCCCCAGGACTCACATGGTAGAAGGTAAGAACTGGCAAGCTGTCCTCTGACCTTCTCATTTGTACTATGACATGTGTCTGCACGTGCACACACACACACACTCATGTATACACATACATACCTGCACACATCTGTGAATCTGCACATACATGAACATAATTACACAGCACCAAAAATTTATAAATAAGTAAACAATAAAAAGAAAGATAAAATGTTTAAACAGGTTTGGGTGGTGCCTCACCTCTGGTAAGAGGTGAATGGTTTAGAGATAGTTTTCCCTGGCCTGGAACCCAGAATACTGCTGCATTTCATTGGAAGGCCCACCAGAGCACACCCTCTCCCTCACTCACACACATTCACACTTGCACTCCCAGCAGGCCCTAGTCTTACTTTACGCCCAGCCCCCAACCTCAAGAAGTAGATTTTTCAAAAGCTAGGGCTGGATATGAGTCACAGGCAATTCCGTTTTGTTTGGGGCACAAGACTTCCTATTAGTTGGGGCTAAAGGGAGTTACTGAGAAGATGTGGTCCTAACCCCAAGGGAAATCCCCACAATTGTATGACAGCTTGGGAGGAACACAGTCCCTGTTCCCAGAAAGGATGTTATGTCCCCAGTCAAGGGCTTGAAATCTTCAGGGCTTGGGGGCTCATGGTGTACAGCTGAAGTAGTAGAGAGAGAGGAATGTGAGCAGCATGGGGTCCTTTAGGAGAGTCTGCAGGGTCACAGGTGGAAGGAGGTACAAGGAACCACATTCAAAGTTAGGACATGGGGAGGGAGGAAGGCCATTAATATTTGGTGCCACAGTTGCTCTGAGTCTTCCAACTTTTCCCTGGGAGCAGGAGCCTTTGGAGAGAGAGGGCAGGAGAACCCCACAGCACCTTCCAGCCCTCCTGCCACCCCCTTCATCCCCTCCCCTAAAACCTCAGGCCATGAAGGAAGTGGTGAGGACTGTTACTCAGTGTTCTCCTTTGTCGACATCAGGACAGTCTAAGCCGAGAAGAGAATGGAGCAGGTCCCCTCTCCTCCANCATCATCAGGCATCATGGTGGGAGAGGAAACGAGGCCTGCTAGTCACGGGAGGTGATTAGCCATAGGGGCTGGTCCCATGATTGCCTGGGAGACAAGGAGATGAACTGTCAAGAAGGCTCTGATCAGACCTCTTCTGCTCTCCTTCCTTTCTCAAACGGAAATGCTTCCCTGTGCCTCCTGCCATCCTGATTCTTCAACTCACTGTGTGGGATGGAGGGGAGAGGAACCAGGGAAGGTCAAGGAGTTTGGGAAGCAGCCACAGCTCTGGCCATGCTCGCTGTCCCCAGGGGTCAGTTCTGCTGGCTGCCTTCCTCCTAGGCCACTCAGAGTCTACCACAGAGGCACTCCTTGGTGATAGTGAGGCTGATCTACACGTTCAGCACCTCTCTGAGGAAGCAGAGCCNTCTCTCCACCCCTGAGTCACAGGGTGGGCTGAGAGNNTTGCACCAATCCCAGCAACAGGGTGGTGCAAAACAACATGACTGTCTGGTGAAACCACANNAAGAGAGAAATTCAGTCACTAGTCAACACAAGATTCCTTCCTGGACCCAGAGATCAGACAGACACCTGGGCCTAATTTGAAGGAGAAAAGAAANATTGAAAATAGATATTCCTAGCCAAAGGTTTGCTAGAAAGAACTTCTCCCAGCTGTATCCTATGGTAGATACATGAGAGCCACCAGAGACCACACAGACTCTCGCTTAATGACAGATAGCCTCCGTTACAGCGGAGCACTGAACACCAGAGTGCACCGGCCACTGTGTATTCAAGGAGGTTTTAAAGGGAAAAAAAAATGAAAGTACAGACAGAAGATATTACAATACAATCCACTTTGGCCACAGCGAAAAATAACCAGGGGGATGGGAACCTGTGGGTGACAGGAAGTGGCTGAGCAGATATCTCTGGAGAAACTGGAGAAACTTTTTTATATAGGGTCATGGTGGCCTTTGTGCAAAGCTGTGATCTGACAGCGTCTTGGGTGGTAGTCACTGTTACCTTAGAGCTGCCTGCTTTGTTTCCTTTTGTCTTTGGGTTGTTAAAAACTACATGGTTTGGTCCCTACAAAGTTCATGGTGAAGAACAGAAGGCAAGCTGTTAAGAAGATAATTCTAGAACAAGGCTTGGCCATGGNAGGCTTATCCCCCCAGATAACCTGCAAACTCAGGTGACCTGAGCCCGGATCCTTGGATGTTATTAACTGAGACAATGTCATTTCTTCCCCGCAGAGGGCAGAGCAGCTTCTCCATTCTCCTCACCTCTTGGTCCACAGCTAAAGGAAATGTTCAGGGAAGAAAGATGGCAAAGCTGAAAGAATAGTTAGCCTACAAGCCTTCAGCTGCTCTGATAAAGACCCCAATGTTTCTTCCCGGACTATACCATCACATCATGGATTGTGCCCAGAGATTATGGGAATGTGCTCTGGGGCTGAAGCATCTTGAAGGGCCCTGTGGCAGTCTCTCATAGGTCAGCCGAGGGAAGTGGCACCAAGGCTTCTCTGGAGCCCTGAATCCACACTCCTG